>CAUYQG010131408.1:0-76154 GCA_963574415.1 Tarsius wallacei
TCAATATTTTTGTGTTTCTTTTTCCCATCTTTAATTGTTATTATTAAATTTTTGTTCATTTTTTATAATCATTAAATATTAATCCCCCCCCCCCCCCACACACACAGCATCTTGTAACCTTTTGGCACTTACCGTAATTAGTATTTTTTTCTGGCTTAATGGAAACACTTCATCAAAATGACTTCTAGTGACTATTTCCTATGCCATGGGCCAGACCGTCCTCCTGGCACCAGGTCCTTGTGGTATAGAGGATGGAGCACCCAGGAAGGTCACACTGTCATTCCCTGATGCTGTCTCACATGTGGTTGCCATCAGCCACACCACCATATTCCTCTGAGCCTCCATGTTCTGGCCTGTAAAATAAGAATAATAGTGACAGCTTTGAAGTGTAAAAAAAGGCATTTAGTGTAAGATTAGGAACTATTAGAAACACTTTTATCAGGAACTATAAGAAGCCCTTTTATGTTACATCTAAGCTGGAAAAGTCAACAGGAAAGAGACAGCAAACTGTCCTGGCCATCATAGCACCAAAGAAATGCTGGCTTCTCAGTAGTCTTGGGCCAGCTCTGTCATCAAACGTGAACCCCGTTCCTGGTTGCCTTACAGATGCTAAGGTTTGCAGTTTCCATGTGTAATAATGACAACTTGATGAAAGGCGAATCCCGTTTCAGAAAGAAAATAAAACAGGGAAAACATAACATGCAGGCAAAGTATCAAATTTAATCTCACACTTAATCAGATTCGTTAGCCAATAGACTCTCTGTGTTGATCCCTGGACCTGAGTCTTTGGTGTCCTTTGGTTTGTTGCCATAACAGAAAGCAGATTCATAACACATTACCAGAATAAGGAACATTTTAGTCCAAGTGCTTCATGCTTCATACTTTCTCTTAAAGATGGCTACCACCTTAAGGGATTTTCAACTTCCAGTTCAGTAACATTTCTTCTTACAGAGGGCTGACAGTCGTTCCCCACAGTTTCTATGGAAAGGTGATTTTGAGTGCTTGGTGGACCAAGATACTGTATAGGTATTTACAACGAGAGATATCAGCGCAGTCTTCATAATGCTGGTCTGATGGGAAGAATGGAGTTCTTTTTTTGGTGAGGGATAAAATTTTGCCTGTTGGAATTCAGTGTGTTTCATATTGTTAACATCTATTGTAAATGTTCATCTCTTAGTGCTGATCTGCAATGAGCTTTTATGTATTTTATCTTTTAAAATGCAAATACGGGTGTCAGCCCACATGAATATGATTTTATTTGAGCATATTCATCACTTGGAAGGCACTTATGGAATTCTGTTGGAGTCTTTTGATATCTGCCTTTTATATGTTATTACAGTGCAGGTTAGTATCTTCCTTTTGAAGATTGGATGGCAACTCCTCAGTTACACCATTAAATTGATTTTGAAATATGGAAATCTGGGTTCCCAAACACACTGTAGTTTAATCTTGGAGTTTATATCTACTGCAAAGTTATGTAATAATGGAGATCTCACTTCTTTCAATTTTAGTAGCACAGAAGTTACATAAAGTGGGTTGACACGACTTGCGATTTGAGCAGTGTTAGTTGTCAAAACGGCTTTCACGCAATATAAGTTTTGCACTTAAGTGCTGTTTTGCCTTGTAATTTCAGGTTGAATTTATCGGGATACATAGTCAAGTCTGTACAAAAGCTGCTTTCCAAGGCCCTTCAGAACTCACTAATGGCAGTGGAGGATGATTCTTGTTCAGAAAAGTTTCGATCTCAGCTCTGAGCTCAAAATAATGTGATAAAACTTTACTAAGCCATCAGGTGGGTGTGTGATAAGGCAAATCAGGGTAGTCAGCTTATCTCTGACCAAAAGTTATAGTACTGATGGTGGTTATGGTTTTGAGGAGGATTGTCATGTTCACTGATGACACTCTTGGTTTTCTGCAAAGAACCTGCTGGCACAAGGAATAACTTCAAACTCCTTACATTTTTATAAGCATTGAATGTGTGTGGTTTGTTTGTTTTTCTGTTCTAGATATTTTTTCCACCATCCACTGTAATATCTTAGCAGATTCCACTTTGGGTCTACTAAATTCATGTTTTCTCAACTTATTTGAAAATATTCTCACCTGTAGTCTTTCCACACAGACAGTTTAGAAATTCTTCAGTCACTTCAACCTTGACATTGACTCTCTGAATAAACAAACAACTGAGCAGTATCAGTAACATCCATAGACTATTTTTGAGTTGAAGTCTCACTCTGTCACCCAGGCTGGAGTGCAGTGGCACAATCACAGCCACTGCAGTCTAGTCCTGCTAGGCTCAGGCGATCCTTCCTTCTCAGCCTTCCAGGTAGCTGGAACTACAGCTACTTTTAAAATTTATTGTAGAGATGAGGTCTTGCCAAGTTGCCCAAGCTAGTCTCGAACCCCTAGGGTCAGACAGTCCTCTTGTCTCTGCCTCCCCAAATGCTGGAATTACAGGCATGAGCCACTGTGCTGGGCATATGCCTTGGGGTTTTTTTGTTTCTTTTTTTGAGTCAGAGTCTTACTCTGTCACCCAGGCTGGAGTGTAGTAACTCGCTCATGGCCACCGCAGCCTTGACCTGCTGGCCTCAGGCTATTCTTTGTTTCAGCCTTCCAAGTAGCTGAAACTATGGGCGCTTGCTACCATGCCTGGCGTATTTTTTTATTTATTGTAGAAATGAGATCTCACCAAGTTGCCCAGGCTGGTCTCAAACCCCTGAGCTCAGGCAGTCCTCTCTCCTCAGCTTCCCAAAGTACTGGGATTGCAGACTTGAGCCAGCGTACCCGGCCCATGTGCCTTGTTTTTGACTGTTGATGTTGCTTCCAGTGCCCTTAACTCCTCAAGCAACTGTTCTCACTGAAAGCCTAATGGTCTTCAGCAAATGTACATCCTCTGGACACGCCTGTGTGGATGCTGCAGTTAATTAACTCGACATGGCAATCCAGCCTTCCTTGCTTCACTGACCAATGAGACACCTGATAACTTACTTGGTCGTAGCCTCATTTTTATTTCTATTTCTGCTGCAATGAGCTGCCATCTTAAATTTCCTGACTTTTCTGACCGTTGCTTCTCTGCAAGTCGGGAACATTGTGTTGAGTGCCGAGTCTGGTGATACCAACCTCTGTTCTTTCGACATAGCTCTTGGGTCATTGCATACTAAAGAATGCTTTGCCATCTGATCCAGCGACAAAGCGTGACATTCAGAGGCCATTTTTCTTGTTTTGACATGATGGGTGTGCACTGATAACGTGTGACATTCAAAACACTGTTGAGTTGAAGCTGTGTTGCCAATTTGCAGAGGGCGGAGCGGCATGTGGTGTTTCCAGATCGCCACGAGAGCCACCATTGGCAATATGTGAGGAAATTATGGCTGCATCCCTGCAAGACTTCATCTATGCATGCTGAAATTGGATATGCATATAATTTGTATAGATCATCAAATATATTATTTTGATTTTCTTTCCAAATATTTAGAAACATAGAAACCATTCTTAGGATGTACAAAAACAGGTAGAAAACTGGGTCTGGCTCCAGGGCTGTGGCTTGCCAACACGCAATCTGGACACACATTACTGTCACAGACATAGAGCGTTAGTGGCAGGAGGGAAAGCAGCAGAAGACAGAGCAGGAAAGGGCTCCAGTTTCACCTTACAAGGTGCCGGCTGTTGTTTGCCTGCTCGGAATTCAGCCCCAAGCTGCCGGAAGCCGAGTTGGGAGAGACGGACGAAAAGTTTGCTCCACATGCTCACCGTACTCAGTGGAGTCTTCCACATACACAGCACGCTTCCTTACAGCTGCTGCTTTAATACATTACACGTCTAGTACTTACAGTCTGTGACATCCGACACAGAAATGTCTTCCAACCATTTTCTTTTGTATTCTGTGTATTTCAAGCTTCCTGATTTTTCGCCCTCCTCTTTTTTGACCTTGCCTTCCTTTTATCCCATGTTGAATTGAGGATGGAGGTGGCTCCACAGCCCCAACCTGTCATTAACTGAGCACTCTGTGTTTTGTTTATTTTTTATTTTATTTTTGAGTTGGAGTCTCACTCTGTCATCCAGGCTGGAGGGCAGTGGCACACTCCCAGCCACTGCAGCCTCGACCTGCTGGACTCAGGCGATACTTCTGCTTCAGCCTTCCAAGTAGCTGGAACCACAGGCACGCACTACCATGCCCGGCTAATTTTTTGATTTATTGTAGAGATGAGGTCTTGCCAAGTTGCCCAGGCTGTTCTCGAACCCTCAGGATTATAGGCATTAGCCACCACGCCCAGCCCACTCTGTATTTTAGCAGACATCTTTCTACATCAAATCCAGGCTTTGCATGCCCCACAATTCTTTTTATTTATTTTATTTCATTAGAGACAGTGTCTTGCTCTGTCACCCAGACTGGAGTGCAGGGGTGTGATCGTAGCCCACTGCAGCTTCAAACTGATGGGCTCAAGCAGTCCTCCTGCCTCAGCTTCCCAAGTGCCTAGGACTACAGGTACATGTCCCCACACCTGGCTAAGACAGTCTTGCTATGTTGCCCAGGCTGGTCTCGAACTCCTAGCCTCAAGCGATCTTCCCACCTCAGACTCCCAAAACACTGGGATTACAGGCATGAGCTGCTGCACCTGGCCCAGTTCTTATTTTCTGCTCTTTTTTTAATATCTCTTCAAACTCAGAATTCTGACTCTTGCATCTCTGTCCTACAGGTTGCCTACAAGAATCTTGAGACCATAACTCTCAGGGAAGCTTTCTCTCAGCCTTTTCATACCGATGTTCCTTTTCCCCTTTGCCATGTTGAGACTCCCCTAAGCTGACTTCAGAAGTGACGCTACCTGTTCTGGGTGCTTTCGCATCTGTGTTCTGAGGAGTAGAGGGAGAACCACTCCGTCTTCAGCTGTGGCCTCTGCTGCTGTGGTCTAACTCAAGGCCTCTGGTCTGGTTGAGAAATGTGGGATGGAGAAAGGGGAGCAACAATGCTGATCACCACAAGTCTCACTGGTCTAGGAAACACACACGTATCCCTGTCAGAACCAAGATCTACTTGTTCCACGGGGGATGTTGGCGGTGCAAGCATTCGCAGTGTTCCTGCATGCCAGACATCAGCCCCTGTCTGCCCCAGTTTGTATCAGGTTTCCAAGGCACAGAGAGAAATGACTGGGACTCCTTGCTCCTGTTCAGGTGCTTGCTAGCACTACAGCTTCTGGGTAAATAACTGCCTCGCTGACGATGCAACGTCCAAATGAATACTTCATGTCCGGCAAGTGCTTTACTCTGAACCTGTATGAAATGGTCTTTGGGGACCTGGTCTGAACAATATGACAACCTTGAATAGACTGCTTTTGATTTATGTGACTTTTCCCAAGAAGTTGAGTGAGACAATTGGGAAGAGAATACCTTGAGGATGTATAGTCAACATTATGTTACCATTATTATGCTATTACTATTTTAGGCTTCCTAGGTTTTTATGAATATGTGATTATTAATATCGGAATATTAATTATTAATAACTATAGTTTCACCCTAAAGTAGATGGCCAAAATGCAAGCAAATTATAAGCTTTTAAATTTTTCCTAGTGGCTGGACACAGTGGCTCATGCCTATAATCCTAGCACTTTGGGAGGCCAAGGTGGGTGGATTGCTTGCCCTGAAGTTGGAGACCAGACTGGGCAACATAGCAAGACCTTGTCTCTACAAAAATAAAAATAAAAAAAATTTGCCGAGTGTGGTGGTACATACCTGTAGTCCCAGCTACTCAGGAGACTGAGGAGGAAGGATTGCCTGAGCCCAGGAAATGAGAATGCAGTGAGCCATGATCATGCCACCACACTCCAGGCTGGATGACAGAGTGAAATCCTGACGCGCACACACACACACACAATTTTCTGCTGTATTAAGGTATAATTTACAAATAATAAAATTCACTCATTTTAAAGTCTATAGTTTGATAAATATTGGTGATTGTATGTAGTTGTGTAATCATTACCCAAATCAAAAGATAGGACAGTTAAGTTCCTCTTACAAAAAACTTCCCTCATATCTCTGTAACTAATTTCCTTCCTGACTCTACTTTGGCCTTTTCTGGATTCCATAAGTCTAAATTCAGTTTCACAATCAAGATATAGAGTAGTAATATTCCCCTAAAAGCTTCCCTCAGGCCTCTTTGCAGTTAATCCCCTCCCCTGAGTCTAGTTTTGTCTTTCGTGGAATTTCATAAGTCTAATAAGTTCAATTTTTTTTATTGCTACAGTGCTATTCAAGTGGTCTTCTTGGGTCAGTTTTGGTCATCTATGTCTTTCAAGGACATTGACTATTTCATCAGGTTGTCAAATTTATTGATATAAAGTTGTTCATAGTAGTTCCTCATTATCTGCTTAAGGTCTGTAGGACATGTAGTGATGTCCTCTCTTTTACTGTAGTATACATTGATATTAAAGAGAAAATCCACAGACTAAACAAAATTTTGCATTCTCTTTTTTTTATAAATTTCAAATGCGTTGTCCACTCATTTTCTCTCTTCAGACCTTCTGGAGGGTGCACCCAAGCCAGTGTAGCATAACCGAAGAACATGGTCATTGAATTACCCAGATTTCTATTTAAATGCAGCCACTAACTAGCCTTGTGACTGAGTCTTAATTTCATCCTCTGTAAAGTGTGGGTAACACTGCATCTTGCCCACTTACCTGGGAGGCTTTGCAGAGGATGGTGCTCAATGAACAGGAGTTGTTGTCGTGGCGATGGATGATATGATGGCATGCTGCATATCCTACTGCTTAGACAAGAATGAGTTGCTGGTTTTAGGGTGATGGAAATTTTGAGCACCTCTTGAAGTCTGCAGTTTTCTCTAACTCACTGTACAAGAGGGACTCCCCCAAAATGGAATTATTTTGGGGAGGGCGGACCCTTGTAGTACAGGCTTTCTCCACTAGCTAAGAATTCTGGAAACCCATCAGCATCAGTGTACCAGCTAGCATTGTTGAAATAGACTGCATTTGACTTCAGTGAAATTTTTTTTTTGGAAATTCTTTCCATGCATTTGCCCTTTTCATTATGGGTGATTTATGAGCACACCTGCCCGCCCTGTGCTGAGCATTCAGTAGTTTTTGACCAAAAATGGCATGACCTCTGTGCCCCACCCTCCCTATTCATCCTATCTCACCCCGAGCAACTTTTTTTTGTTTCCCAGATGAAAAACATCCTCAAAGGGAAACGTTTGGCCAGTGCAGAAGAGGTGAATCAAAAAAATGTCGGAAGCACTAAAAGGCATCAAAATTGACAAGTTCAAAAACTGAGCAGTGGAAAAAGAACCCTAGTAGGTGTATCAAATAATACTTTGGAGAGGAGAATACTTTGAAGGTGACTGAGGTTTAAACATGTCAAGATTTTTTAATAAATACATTCCAGGCTTTTTTGGGTCCTCCCAAAAAGTATTGTTTCACATTCTGTAGAAGTCGAGCCTTGAGTTTGTATAGTGTGGTAAACATTGTTGAAATATGCTTGATTCTTTATTTAATAACTATTTACATAGTTGTAGTAAATCAATATGAGCATTACTAAGGATGACGTTTGTACAAGGAAGCAAGATTTACGGCACTTAGGGAAGAATCACAGAGGTAATAGTCTTTAAAAACAATTAAAAAAAATACGTTTCTGTTTCTTGTCTCCGAAGGGCCTTAATTTACCCATTCCTGATTCGAGGAGGAAAACCTATGCCTCTGTATTCCTCTGTGCTGGCATTCATTTTCTGCACTTACAACGGCTATTTGCAAAGCAGGTACTTGAGCCAGTATGCAGTGTACACTGACGCCTGGGTCACAGATCCCCGCTTCCTAGTAGGTGAGTGTCCGCAGCTATGATTGCCACCTGGTTCACATCCTCGCTTTTGGTTTCCCATCCCAGTAATTTCTGGTTAGACAGTCTAAACTTCTGGAGAGAACAAAGAGGCTGTGATGGCCCATGAGCTTCCTGGAAGAGAGAGCAGCAGGAGGTCCACAGCCAGCCAGAGGGAGTCAAACTATCACAGCACAGCTTGGGGCTGGAGGTGACGCAGGCATTGGGCGCCTTCACCCACACAGGCACTGGTGTGCAGATGCCTGTTCGGGCCAAGAGCCTAAAAATAGCACCGTGCTTCAGCAGAATGAGCAGGGATGAACATGGAGGCAGTTTCGCCACTCATTAACCAGTAATCTAAGACAGGCCCCCAACCCCCTGCGGTTTCTTCTGTGACGCGAGAGAAAGCTGAACCGGCTTATCTTCCAGCAATGCAGTTTGACTTTTATGATCCTTTGAGCTTGAATAAACTTTTAGCAGAACTTCAGCAGAGGTTTGTGAGGTTGTTGAATATTTTTAAATTTGTGTCCATTAATGTCAATTAATGTACATTTTCAAAGTCTAGTTGTAGCCTGACAAGTTCTGAGCAAAAACAAAGATAAGACATTAGCAATCAAAAATACTTGCAAAAGCATTAAAAATGCAAAAGTTTGGGAATCTTACATCTAAGGAAGTTTCTTCTGTGTGTCTATTTAGTCTGTTCTTGCATTTAGAAAGTACAGCATATCTAGATGAACCTTCCCCCATAGTAGCATGCCAGGAATCCAAAATCGGTCCATCACATTTTCAAACTACCCTCCAGTGCTTTACCTTAAGCTATGTGACGTGATATTACACTTCGTTTTGCTTTCTCTCCATGCGCACCATTTGCACGAATTTACAATAGTAGAAACAACTAACACTTGCTTAGTCCTTTGCTGCTGACAGAATATCTTCATGTTTCTCAGTCATGTTTTTTTCTGTGAATTAGTCACATTTTTTTATGTGAATTAGGATCGTATTCCCAGGGCCGCACCCTCATCATACCTGAGAATTGTTAAAATGAGAAATCTGTTCATCCTCTATAAAAGGAGAGTTGGCTGAGAAAATATTGCCAGATCCTTTTCTTGCCCCAGAAATCTATGCCTCTGTGAAATGCTAGACTAAATTATTTTTATTGTATGGCACCCCCAGGTGTCTTCCTGATTTTTGACTACTTTATTTTCTTCTGCCCTACTTATCAGAAGGGAAAATGTGCTTTCTCATTCCTGTGAGGAACACAGGCTCTCTGCCTCCTTGTGTTCTCTGAGGCAGCAATGATGCCCTTTTCAGTTGAGATGTGAGAGGTTGGAAGAGTTAAAGAGCTGCCCAGGGTCTAGATGCAGTAAACACAGGGCAGCAAGCTCAACCCCTCATCACACTGACTGCCCAGAAAATGAGCAACGAAGAATAAGAGCAAGGAAGAGTTTTTTTTAGTTTTTAGCTGAAAAATAGAGGCTTTAAATGTTTACTTGAGATTCTCATGGGAATCATTTTTGTGGTGTACAACAACAACAACAAAAATCCTTTTAGTCTGAGATTTATGTCATTTAAAGTAGCCATGTAGAAGGATCAAATCACCAAGAGATGCCTGACAAGCTAGTCTAAACAGTAAGATACTGGCCGGGCGCAGTGGCTCATACCTGTAATCCCAGCACCTTGGGAGGCTGAGGTGAGAGGATTGCCTGAGCACAGGAGTTGGAGACCAGCCTAGACAACGAAGTGAGACCCTGTCTCTACAAAAAAAAATTAGAAAAGATAGCTGGGCATGATGGTATCCGCCTGTAGTCCCAGCTACTCAGGAGGCTGAGGAGGAAGGATTACCTGAGCTCAGGATTACCTGAGGCTGCAGTGAACTGTGATCATGCCACTGTACTCCAGCCTGCACAACAGGGTAAGACTTCAACTCAAAATAATAAATAAATAAAATATAAAACGCCAATGAATTGTATACAAACCTCTTGGCTTCTCTACAATCAATCAGAAGAATTTGAAAATGAAAAAATATGCCAGCTGGAAAACAGACTACGTTACCTTTGGTGTGTTATATTTATTTCATAGTGTTTATTGTTTTTGTAGTGAGACAAACATGAAATTACATGAATAATTATGTTCACTGTAGTTACTGTGAAGTACAAGGCAAATAAGAATACATTCCTAACAAAAGACTCATAACAGTAAAAGTAGTTAATCTAAAAGTCTTTATACAAAGATTTTAAGATTCCTACAAAAGAAATTAAATATTTAGATGAACACAAATACTAGTTTCCTTTTGATCTAAAGAAATAAAGGCGCTTCTCTCTTAGAGGAACAATCAAGTAGTCATGTTATTTTGGCAACATAATTCTTTCTAGAACCTCCTAATGGAAACCAAGTCACCCAGGGGTGATATACTGAAATCCAGAAATGGTAGTACATCAACTATAAATGTATGGATCCAATAAGTGACTAACAAAACCTGTTACAAAATTTGACAGTAACAGCTTAGGAAGAAAAAAAAAGCTACTTACAGTGGTGAAATCAGAAGGAAGAATCTTGAGACCCTTGCTGTAGACCAGATGGCTTTCCATGGCCTAGTTCTAACTAGGAAACGTTATTCAGTGTCACTGAAGTGATGCATAATTAATAATAATGATACCCAAATGTACATTTCTTTGATATTGAATTGAATGCCGCTATTAAGTACCATCTGCCTTTCACATTTTTTCCCTAATATCTCAGAACAGTCAAGTTAACCTCTTTTTATCAGTATTCCTTTTCTAAAACACTGTTTTGGGATTTTGACTTTTCTCATTGAAATTAATCGATGTTACTGAGAAATCTCCCTTAAGTGATGAACAGTTGTAAGAATGAAGGAGGAAGCCTGGGGGTGGGGGGGCACTGTGAGATTCTGGGGTGAACCACAAAGCCGGCCGTGAGAGATTCTCATCAGGAGCCAAGGAGGAGGAAGTGGCTAGCGAATCCTGATTGATGAGCTAGCTGGAAATCAGTGGTGGGGGAAGCGTGGATGTACACTATTTGCTCAAACAAGCTTGGAAAGAAAGAAGAGCAGAGAACCAGAGACAGGCTCCTAGAACTGCCACCCCTCCAGGGGCCTGTGAACACTGGTGATGTGAGTACCACTCCTCTCCTGAGCTGTACCAGGGAGAGGGCAGCATTACCTTGTGCAGATTTTGTGATAAATCAGTGGGGTGAGTGTGTCTGGTGGGGCCGACTCCCTAATGCCAGCAACACCTTCCTTGGAAGGAGCATTGTGCGAGAGTCGTAAGTCATGTTTCTATCCACTCTTATCTCCCAGAAGCATGGACTGTGGCTGTCAGGTCAAAGTGTTTCAAATAGATTAATGTATTAGTATTAGAAAAGCAAAGCCCCGTTTGGCATGCCTGACAACAGCACTTAGTGGGTTTTGCTACCCATGATGGCTAATGTGTTGTATAACAGCATTACATCATGCTGTTCAGTCAGGCATGGGCTCCTAATTAGATTTTGTAGTTCATTAACCATAATAATCTTTTTTTTTTTTTTAAGGTTTCATCTTGTGGTTAACGGGCATGCTGATAAACATCCATTCAGATCATATCCTGAGAAATCTCAGAAAACCAGGGGAGACTGGATACAAAATACCAACAGGTACGGACTGGGAGTGAACGATTTATTTTAAAATTGCATCGTGTGAAGTCTTGCTGTTTTTAACAAGTAGCAGCATAGTATTGATCAGCTGTAAGTTTTCAGCGTGTCACTATTATTAACAGCGGCTACCATTATTATTATTTTAAAAGAAGAAATAGCAAAGAACCAAATTCTAGCTAACTGAGTGATTATTAAACACAGCGGAAACTCCAGTTATATGTGTTTGGAAAGAGAGACTAAGAAAGAACATACAGTTTTCGAGGCATTACTGACCCATCTGTTTCTAGCAATATTATGGAATAGGTAGATATCTGGACTGACCCTCCCTCTGAAAATAATGTAAAATGCCAACTGGAATTTTTTGAAAATCTTTTAAAACGTATCAGTGTAGTATCAAGGAAGGAAGTTATCATCAGGGGACAAAATCTAAGTGAGTGGTAAAATCTAGAGAGTGTCTTATGAGAATTTGTGACAGGGAGCTGAGCCCTCTGGTGATTTACAGCCCAGATTTGTACTGCTTGGATGGTCTGAAAAATCTTAAGCCATGAGTTAACTTCCACATGGCCTTTGAATGGTGGTGGACTCACCTAACCCCACCCTGAAGGGGTCTGCCTTCAAGTTGAGCCTCAAAGAACCCGGTGGGCCACACTCCACAGAAAGAGAGGCATACTCAAAAGTTGTGGACACAGGGAAGTACAGCACCATCAGTGAGGGCATAATTACGTAACATGAATAATTTGAGATCTTAGGATGAACAGAAACAGATTATAAAGTGAGTACCCTAAAATGCTTTTTTTTAAAAAAAATTTTTTGTTTTGTTTTTTTTTTCTGAGTCAGAGTCTCACTCCATCACCCAGGCTGGAGTGCAGTGACACACTCACGGCCACCCCAGCGTCAACCTGTTGGGCTCCGGTGATCCTTCCGCCTCAGCCTTCCAAGTAGCTGGAACTACAGGTGCATACTACCATACCCAGCTAATTTTTTTTTTTTTTTTTATTGTAGAGACAGGGTCTCGCCAAGTTGCCCAGGCTGGTCTCAAACCTGCAGGCTCAGGCAATCCACTCACCTTGGCCTCCCAAAGTGCTGGGATTACAGAAAATGCTTTTTAAAAGGAGAGGATTGTCCGGGTTTGGTGGCTCAGCCTGTAATCCCAGCACTTTGGGAGGCCGAGGCAAGTGGATTGCCTGAGCCCGTGGGTTCGAGACCAGCCCGGGCAACTTGGCGAGACCTCGTCTCTACAATAAATCAAAAAACTAGCCAGGTGTGGTAGTGCACACCTGTAGTTCCAAATACTTAGAAGGCTGAGGTGGAAGGATCACCAGAGCCCGGCAGGTCAACACTGGGGTAGCTGTGAGTGTGCCACTGCACTCCAGCCTGGGTGACAGAGTGAGACTCCACCTCAAAAAAAAAAAGAGAGGATTGCAATTATGAGTAAAGGAGTAATGTACTATGAAAAGGACCAAACAGATATGAAAAGGAAACCAATAGAGCTTCTAGAAATCAAAAAATACAGTAGATAAATCTAAAACTTTAATGGAGAAAGTGCATGATATCACTTAGTTTGAACTCCTTCCACCTAAGTTTTTAGAAACCGTTTAAGAATTGCAACAAGCCAAAAAACCTGCACATCTCAAACTGCTTAAACTGTGGCCCTAAAAACCTGGAATCAGCAAGACCACCTCCAGAAGTCACAATAGTGTAATGGAGTGGCAGAGAAGACATGGTCGCATCCTAGGTAGGCTGCAGATAACCTGTTTCTTCCATCCAAGTGCTAACCAGGCCCGGACCTGCTTAGCATCTAAGATTAGGCCAGATCAAAATTCTTTATTTCAAGTGTTAAATTAAAAGGCTCACAAGCCCTCCCCTTCAAAAAAAAGAAACACAGCATGTTAGAAAATAGAAATGAACGAACAAAGAATGAAACCGAAGAGATGGTTTGCAGTGACAGCTGGAGAAGGAGGCAAGGGAGATTCACTGGTGGCACGCTGAAGTCTGTGCAGGAGAAATCCAAAGCATCGAAACGGAACCTGTTTTTAAAACTAGTTCAGCTGGGTGTGCTGGCTCATGCTCATAATCCTAGCATTTTGGGAGGCTGAGATGGAAGGGTCGCTTGAGCCCAGGAGTTTGAGATCATCCTGGGCAACATAGCGAAACCTCGTCTCTACAAAATAAATAAATAAATTAGCCAGTGGCATGTACCTGTAGTCCCAGCCTCTCCAGAGGCTGAGGTGGAAAAATTGGCAGAGCCCAGGTGGAGGTTATAATGAGCCGTGATTTTGCCACTGCACTCCGGCCTGGGTGATAGAGTGAGAGACTCCAACTCAATCAATAAAATAAGATAAGATAAAATACTCAAGAAAGCTTTTGTGAGGTACAACAGGAGACAATCCCAGCATTTGAAACAACCCGTTATGTACCTGCCCGGGAAAATGTGCGGGAGACTGTCGACAGCGGGACTCCTCTATGCAGGGAACACATGTAGACTCTTGAGGGCAGCATTCAGTGCCTTGGTCTGAGAGGCAGTGCCAGCACAGGTTGTTTACACTCGAATGTGTTTACGGTTCCTGAGCTGCAGGGGTGCCATCTCCAGCCAACATCCATGCCCAGAACTCTGTTAGCAGTGGTGGCATTGCTGATCAGGGTTCAAGGGACAGATGACAGAAGGAGCAGTTAAAATGACCCTTGTCGGCTGGGCTTGGTGGTTCAGCCTCCAATCACAGCACTTTGGGAGACCGAGGCGAGTGGATTGCCTGAGCCCACGGGTTCGAGACCCACCCATGCAACTTGGCGAGACCTTGTCTCTACAATAAATCAAAAATTAGCCGTGTATGGTAGCACACGCCTGTAGTTCCGGCTACTTGGAAGGCTGAGGTGAAAGGATCGCTGGAGCCCAGCAGGTCGAGGCTGCGGTGGCCAGGAGCATGCCACTGCACTCTAGTCTGGGCGTCAGAGGGAGACTCCAACTCAAAAAAAAAAAAGATGCCCCTTGTCAGGGCACACAGACTGAGCTAGGGTAAGGACAGGCACTGTGGGCCATGTCACAACTACAGCTCGTTGTTTTGTAAGGTGGTGTCCTTAAGCCACCTCTGTCTTAAGGGAATATCTTTTTTTTTAATTTTTTTTTTTGGCATTTTATTTTAGACTCAGGGGGTACATGTGCACATTTGTTTTACAGGTATGTTGCTCAGTGGTGAGGTTTGGGCTTCTGTTGAGTATGCCACCCAAGAAGTGAGCATGGTACCCAATGGGTGGTTTTTCAACCCTGTCTCCTCCCTCCCTACCCCCTTTAGGCATCCCCAGTGTTTATTCTAAGGGGACATCTTTTAGCAGATTGGCATTTACAGGTTTTCTTAACTAATTACACTCTCTCCAGCCCACCTATGTGGTCCCCCAAACACACATTCCCCATTCTGGATACTTGGAGGGAAGGTTCGCTGACCAGGGTATGAACAGAAAGGTGCCCGTCTGTGATCCTAGCCTCTGCTTCCAGCATTTGCAGGGCAGGGTGCAAAGGTCCTTCCACTTCTAGGACTCCACACCCCAGGGCTCTGATGAAATCCTGATGTTAATTACATAATTCTGTAGAAAACTGATGCAGTTACACAAATACGTGACTAAGCGTGTGTATGGGGGACCCAAAGAAAACCGGAATTATCTTTTTTGAGGGCAGGCCCCTTGTAGTACAGGCTTCTCCCAGTAGGTAGTGTTCTAGGAACCCATTGGTTTTTATTTGGAAGTTTTAACAAGGTTTATGTCACGATTTACAGAAGATATGCCCCAAGTTGTGGCAGACAGGTGACTGGTTCTTCCACCCTAATAATGCACCTGCCCATACTGTGCTGAGTGTTCAGCAGTTTTTGACCAAAAAAGGTATGACCCCTGTGTCCCGCCCTCTCTTTACCTGATCTCTCCCCTTGCGCCTTTTTTTTGTTTTCCCATATGAAAAAAGTCCTCAAAGGGAAACATTTTGCTAATGTAGAAGAGATTAAACAAAAACAGCAGAAGCACTAAAAGGCATCAAAATTGACAGGTTCAAAAACTGTTTTTGAACAATGAAAAAAGTGTCTTGAGAGGTGTACTGAATCAAACGAGAGTACACCTCTAGATGGGCTGGAGTGTTTGCTGAGATTGATTGCATGACTCGAGGTAATCCCTTTTTTAAAAAAATTGTTCTACTGAGCTGGGCATGGCAGCTCACTTCTATGGTCCTAGCACTTCGAGAGGCCGAGATGAGAGAATTGCTTGAACCCAGGAGTTCAAGACCAGCCTGGACAGCATAGCGAGACCTCATCTCTACAAAACATACAAAAATTAGCCTTGCATGGTGGTATGCCTATAGTCCTGCCTACGTGGGAGGCTGAGGCAGAAGGATCAACTGAACCCAGGAGGTCGAGGCTGCGGTGAGCCATGATCGTGCCACTGAACTCCAACCTGGGTGATGGAGACCCTGTCTCATAATAAATAAAGAAATAAATACAAGAAAAAATTGTTCTGCCCTATGCTCACAGAACATTCTCAGCTCTGCAGACAGAGTGGCCTAGGAGAACTGGAACAAGTCACACCAGACCGCTCTAGAATGCCCTCGAGTTGGCCCCCTTCACCAGCTGCAAAGCCACAGGCTGAGATTGCAAACCTCAAGCCTGAGGTTGCAACCCCTCTCTGTTGTGTCCTTGGAGTGTGCTGGCCATTGCTCTAGCCCTTAGGACCTTTGCTGCAGCCCTTGTCCTGTCTGGAGCGCCCCGCCTCCAATACCTGCTGGCCAGCCCTCACCTGCAATCTTGGATCCAACCTCGCCTTCCTGTGAGGCCCATACCCAGACACTGCCTATACCAATGACCTCCTCCACCTGTCTCAACTCCTGGCCCTTGCCCTGCCCTGCCTTGCCCTATACGTCACCCTCCACATGCTGTGTGCCCTCTTTGTTCATTTCAAGAAGGCTTATGGACTAGATGTGGAGGGGACCTGGCCCATAGTACAGAAAGGCATTTGTGAAGATTTGTCTAAAAATGAGTCTACGCTTGAAAGTGAGTATTTTCTTCGATTGTTGATCCATTTTATTTCGCCAGTGTGCTGGGTTAAGGTTTTGTCAGCATGACCCATTAACTAGCAAGTGGCATTTTAAAGCCTTCCACTATAACTGTAGGCGTGTACGTTCAGATACATGGAGGTGTGGAGGCTGGGTGCGGCAGCTCATGCCTGTAATCTCAGTGCTGTGCAAGGGTTCCTTGAGGCCAGGAATTCAAGACCAGCCTGGGAAACACAGTGAGACCCTGCTTCTACAAAAAGTCTTTTTAATTTAAAAAAATAGGTATTGATAATAGATATACAACGTAGTTGACTGTCGGAACTTGAGCTTGTTTTTTTTTTTTGAGTTGGAGTCTCACTCTGTCGCCCAGACTGGAGTGCAGTGGCCGCTCCGAGCCACCACAGCCTCGACCTGCTGGGCTCTAGCGATCATTCCACCTCGGCCTTCCAAGTCGCTGAAACTACAGATGCACACTACCACGCCCGGCTAATTTTTTGATTTATTGTAGAGATGAGGTCTCACCAAGTTGCCCAGGCGGGTCTCGAACTCGCGGGCTCAGGCATTCCACTCACCTCAGCCTCCCAAGGCGCGGGATTACAGGCTGAGCCACCGAGCCCGGCTGACTGTCGGAACTTGTAATGTTGAACATGTCTCATTGATTAACATTCTATAAAGATTACATTTTTCCATAGTTGAATTGACGTTCTCCAAGTAAGTATTCACTACTATCTCTGAAGTCAGTGTTTCATCAGGTATCATTTTGTAGTCGATGCATTCCTTTGGTTTCTATTTTCACCTAGGAGGCTTATTTGAATACGTCTCTGCAGCCAACTACTTTGGAGAAATCATCGAATGGTGTGGCTATGCACTGGCCAGCTGGTCTATCCAGGGTGGGGCTTTTGCCCTGTGCACATTTTGTTTTTTACTCGGCAGAGCAAAGGAGCATCATATGTAAGTTATAAAATACCCTTTAACAGTTTTACTTTGTTCCTTGGTTTTATTATAACAATTTTCAGACTAGAGTAACATTTTTGAAATGTTAATATTCCTTTAAATTGCTGAATTCCAGTTTGCACTATGCTTTATCTAAACTAGTACAAAACCAAGTAAATAGCTATAGAATAACCCAATTATTGGGTCCACGTGGCCACAGTTGTTTTCTACACCAACTTCTAAGCCTCTGTATTTATGCTGCTGGAGCCAGTAGTCAAGTTAAATACCTAACAAGGGATTCAGGGATCTGAATTGGAAAACACTGATTACAACTGAGGCTAGTCTATTCACAATAGCAAAAGTATGGAACCAACTGTGCTGCCCATCGAAGCTGGACTGGATTAAAAAAATGTGGTACATATACACAATGGAATATTATGCAGCTATAAAGAAGGACAAACACATGGACTTTGTAGCAACTTGGATGGATTTAGAGTCGATCATACTCAGTGATCTATCACAGAAACAAAGAACAGAGTACCATATGTTCTCACTCATCAGCAGACCTTGAACAATTATCACAACACTCTAAGAAAGGGATTGGCAGTAGTGGGAAACTGTCGGGGGGGTGGGGGGGTGGCAGTGGAGGGAAACTGCTAGAGGAGGGAGGGGCACACCTCATCAACAAGGGTACCTGCATAATCAGCATTTGTATACCTAACCCTGAATTGTACCCTACATCTTTATAATAAAAAACAAAACAAAACTGAGACTGGGCACAGTGACTCATGCCTGTAATCCTAGCACTTCAGAAGGCCAAGGCAGGAAGATTGCTTGAGCCCAGGAGATCAAGAGTAGTCTGGGCAACATAGCGAGAACTTGACTCTACATAAAAATTTAAAAAATTTGCCATGCATGGTAGCTTGTGCCTGCAGTCCCAGCTATTCAGGAGACTGAGGTGGAAGGATTGCCTGAGCTCAGGAGGCTGAGGCTGCAGTGAGCCATGATTGTGCCACTGCACTCCAGGCAGTGACAGAGTGAGACTCTGACTCAAAAAGAAAAAGAAAAAAAAGGAAGAAAAAGAAAAGCTGAGAATACTGACTGAGCAGTGGCAGGATGGTGAGTGTTACAGTTGGAAGAAGTCCCGAGGTTGAAGGTAAATTCCAGAGTCAGGTGGCACTTGCAGAACACAGGCACACGAGCGCTCTCTGACTCTGAGCTTGGGGTCCCAGTGGGGGGAAGGGGGGCTGCAGAGGCTCTGTGCACCCCTGGCATGGCATCATTTTCCAAAGCATAGGTCCTCAGCTTTCATCCGATCCCCAAAAGGGCTTGTGATCCATTTGGCCAAGATACTCATAAAAAAGTCAAAGGATGTCAAAGTCAAAATGAATTTAGAGAACATCTTTCTAATCCAGTAAATGAAGAGACTGAGGTTCAAGGTACAGAGTCTGAGACCAGTCAGAAGGCTTGCCACATTGACTAGTTTGCCATCACCTTGAAAAATGGATTCGGGGTGTCTTTGAGACACTGTGGTTGATGGTGCTAATGATTTAGAAAAATGAGGACACACAAGACTGTGTTTCTGAAATGCTCCCATATTCTCAGCCCCCGTTCGTAGACTTAAATACAAAAAGCGAGACTTGTGAACGCTGGCCAGTGTTTCCTCAGCTGTTCAACAGCAACAGTGACAAGTCCACCCAGGGAAGACTTAGGTGGAAAAAACTGGAACGCTGAGCCGTTTATGAGTCATAAAAACAACAACCACTTTGAAGAATAATTTGAGGAATTATTTCAGACTCCTCATAATCCGAATGTGATGAAGTGGGCATCCCTTTCTTAGGCGTTAGTCAGCTTTCCTCAGAAAGGCAGAGGGACATTAATTCAGCCTCAACAATAATAAAATCAAGGCCAAAAATCTTTGTCCAACCCTGTTCAGCATCACGTGAGTGACAGTTTTAATTCTAGGGATAGAAAAAGGAATTAGAAGAATAATAGGAATGGTGCTATTTGGAGGCCCTATTAAAAAATACACATATGATTACATCTTTATTAGAATGTGGTTTTTTGAGATGGATTTGTGATTTCAGTGATGAGGTGAGAAAAACATAACCACGTAAGAAGGTATATTTTATTCCTATCTAATAGTTTCTGTAAAATAAACGGAAGCTTTTTGGTGAGCATACATCGATTGCGTGAGAACATTCTGACCTAACATTGCGAGGAGCCCAGCCCTGCTGGACAGCTCTTGGTGGGGGTCTTCAGGTATTCTCAGACAGTCCTGTGCCCCATACCCCCCAATTTGAAGCTCTGCTGCTATTGTCTACTCTGCCCTTGCCATTTTGGGGCCTAGGTGTCCATCTTCTGGGGACGGTTTCTGGGAGAGAGGGACTCCCTCCCCATCTCCCTGTGGGGTTCCAGTGCTGCCAGCTCGTGGGAAGCTCTCAGGAAGTGACAAGAAGCCTGGCTCCGTACCAGGCCTGGGAAGACTTTCAGGGACCAACAGGAAACGTGTTTAGGATGCCGTCACACGTCTCACACTGGCTGCTGCTCTCGGCCGTGTTGTGTGATGGGCGCTCTTGTCCCATAAGGCATCACGGAGGCACACGACTGGAAAGGCATCTGTCACTGGGGCCTTGTGCCAGGGGCAGTGATGCCTGACCCAGCAGTCCTGACTGACTTCTCAGGGTTTTTCTCATTACATGCCTTTGCGAGTGCACAGAACAGCATATGCAAGTGAATACAGCGGTTCAGTAGGTTATAATTCTCTATTTGTGGACTGCAGTGTTAAACATGTCTAAGATCAGCAGAATTTTGCCAACTCACTCCGTTTATTGTCATCATGTGTTTCTGCCATACTGACAAATGGCTCTTGGCTTTCTATCATGATTTTAGTCTGTTTAACACTTTTTGTGCTTCTAGAAACTCCCTTTTTCTGAATATTTCCCCATCTTGTCTAATTATTTTTAGTCACCACCTTCTCCAACCAGTATTACCCCAAAACAAATGAGTGCGCCTGTGTTGATATAGTTTACAGCAAAACCGAAAATCCTGTTTGTTTTGAGCACAGGGCTGAATTACGGAAACACCACACCATATTTCCCCAGATTTTACTGAGTCCTTATTCAGAGCTGTCTGAGAGCCCCCTGGCACGCAGCTGGGTGCCTCCTCTGCAGGCCCTGGCCTGGGCTGGTAGTTCTCCACTAGAGGTAGAGAAAACTGTGTGTCCCCAGAAGACATTCAGGAAAGCCCTGTGGGTCCTACTCCTCTGGTCTGTGTTCTCCCCCGGGGTCTGGAAGGATGGTTCTACCCTGTGGTGATCAGCACGGTATCAGATGCCAGTCGTTTTTCTTCTCAGTGAAAAGTTGAATTACATGGGTTGGTTCTTCTGACTCACACTTCATGATTGGATGTAGCTATTCACGATGTAGGCAAAATGAAGCTATATGTATGAAATGCCAAAGTGTTTATTGCTGCCTTTAAAAACTCAGTATTCTTTTATAGTTTAAAAAAATGCCACTTTTTTAGCATCTGCTAAGTGACCCAATTTTTCCTTTTTGTTTTTTCTTATCTTAGGTGGTACCACAAGAGGTTTGAAGATTATCCAAAGTTCAGAAAAATTATAATTCCATTTTTGTTTTAAGTGCATTGTCAATGAAATGGTCTTCAACTTGAAGCTTTTCAATGATCTTTCTCTGGACTTTATACATAAATTACATTTCTGTAATTTTCCTGCTACTTCTCGTTTTCAAGATGTGCTCTAGGAATTTTTTCCCTGGCAAATTTGTAAGCTGCATAATAAGAAACCAATCAGGCCATTGCTTTGTTAAACTCTGGTGTGTCCACATGGCTCTTTGAGCAATGGCTGCCATGTTTCCTGGCTTTGGCCCCTTCCCCTGCCTTGGGGAGGTGAAGTTTTTCTCTCTCTTGCTCTTTCTAATTTGCTTTTTAAATAAACTATATTTTTCAATCTAAAAAAAAAAGAAAAGAAAAAAGAAACTAATCACATTGAAATGCAGGCTGGAGCCTTGTACCGCATAACAGGTCAGGAATTTCAAACTGGGTAATTACTGCTGACTGTTTCTCTAATTTCACTTTTATCTCTTTTGACTGCATATCTGGTTTTGTGTGCAAAACCAGAATTCATAGTTGTCTGTAATGGCCTCTACCGAACGAGAAATGTCACTATTTGCTCTACAACCCCCACAGTGCCTTTTTCAAGGTCAATGGCAGTGTCGCCCTTCCCCCAGGGAGTGGGTTCTGATGTAGAGGTGTCTCTTGCTGTACTAGGCTGGAGGGCCCTGGGGTGCCCACTGTGCAGTCATGGCCCCCACTGTCAGGTGCTCGGGGGTAGAGAAGGAAGCCCCTCGAGGCCTGTCCTGGGCAAAGGCACGCGGTGCTTGTTCCAACCCAGCCCATCTGGTGATGTCACTGGGCAGGGTGGGCTGCTGGTGGCAGTTTGCAAACTGTTCACTGGAATGGTCTTTCCTCTAGATTCCTTTCCAGAGAGACTTTGTTCACATTCTCTGTGTCAGATGCAGGATGTGAAGTGACCCCTGACTCTCCTTTCAGCCTTGTCCTGACCCAACACATGGGCTCCGGCAAGAGTCCCTTGAGCTCAAATGTCTACTCAGTGGTGCCAGGGGGAATGGGTACGTTCCCTTGAATTCAGACCTCCCACACTTTGGTTGAGGTCTTGGAGACTTTATTCCTTCCCCGAAGACCTCCTCCATCCAGACCTGGAGGGGACCTTCCCTACTGGCTTTGAGTTTGGTGGGGAAGAGGAGTCCTTCCCAGTCAGACTTGGCTGGTGTATAGGTTTTGTGGAGACACTCACTCTAAGGGTGCTTGAAGGGATACCTTTCTCAGGTCAGTGCCACGGGCAGCCTGTGTTTTAAGTTTTCCCCTGCTGAACAGCTGCCTTCTTGTGCTCCAGCTGGCTTTATGAGCAAAAACTATGGTCCAGGAAATTGTAATTGGCTAGGTGTCGGGGCAAAAATTACCCAGAATAATCATAAACTTTTTTGGCTAAAATGGGGCACCTTTGAAATCCCAAAATGGCCTATCTGCACGCACAACCAGAACAAAGAAAATACTGAGCTTCCCAAAGACCACAGGAAGAATGCCCTTTTCAGTTGGCACCTTGAAATGGTGTCTAAAGGGAGTCACAGACTTCCATTGTCCCTTAGTGAAAACAATTCCAAATTGAGTGAGCACCTCAATGCAACAGACGAGTGAATGCGAGGCTGAAGCCAGAGTGTCGAGATGCCTTTGAAGGGCCTTCCCACCACACTGGCCTCTACCCTACCTGTCTCCTGCACCCTCCTAGCCTCCCTTCACTCCCTTCACTCCCTCCTTCCTCTTTCGCTCTCTCACCCGGTTATTTTGAAAAGGTTTCTAGATTTTCCTGGACTCATCTGTGTGTTTTCTTGTGGAATCCTGGGATGAAACCCTGTGATTTGGGGTTCCTTTGGCATCCGATGGGGATACGTGGCAGTAATAAAATGTGCTACTTGCGGAAAGATGCTGAGGAGAAGCCTCGGACCAGAAAGACACTCAGTGTCATCGCCATTCTGTAAACATCTGAGGAACACGCCACCGGGCCCTTCCTGTGGGCCAGCCGCCTCTGTCACTGCTGCGTCATTCCTGGCTGGAGACAGAGGGGTGGACACGGAGAGACTGTTTACTTTATGATCCACCCATGGTGCTGGATGAGGAGCCCTCCAGAACACACCTGAAGCAGACTGCCTTCGCCGGGCCCTGGGCACCTGCTCTGCTGGCTCCACCCCTCCCCAGCTCACCTTCCGAGCCAGGGGCCTCCTCCCTTCTTGAGTTTTTATGTGTCACCTGTATTCTCTGCATTCATGGCTTTCAGAGTCTCTTTCAGTTTTCGAATTGGCACAGAGAACTTGTTATGACGTGCTGTGTTTCACTTTAACGATAAGCAATGTTTATGCAGGAGTTTTGTTGTGAAATGAACTTGAGCCCTTTTTCTGGCCCAACAATGGCCTGAAATCCTAAGGGAATCAATGGTTTGGTTCTCCTCGGGAAACCTCAAAAGCGTGATTTCGTCTTGATGGATTGGGGCCCCTGTGATCTGGAAGGTGTACCTGGTCAGGGGAAAAGTGCTTGTCTGAGATCCAGAGAAACTCATGTGAACTTAACTTCTGTTTGTGCCTGTTGGTTGGTTGGTTTGTTTTGAGTCGGGATCTCACTCTTGCCCAGGCTGGAGTATATAGTGGTACAATCACAGTTCAGCACCGTCTCGACTTCCTGGGCTCAGGTGATCCTTCTGCCTCAGCCTCAGGAGTAACTGGGACTGCAGGCACACACCACCACGCCCCGCTAATTTTTTAATTTTTTTGTAGAGGCAAGATCTTGCTACGTAGCTTAGGCTGGTTTCAAAGTCCTGGGCTCAAGCGATCCTCCTGCCTCGACCTCCCAAAGTGCTGGGATTACAAGCGTGAGCCACTGCACTCAGCCTGTCTTCTATTTGAACAACCCATTTGTATAGAAATCTGGGTGAACTCAAGATTTGATGGGCTGCTACTGCTTCACTGGTATACATTGGATGAGTGATTATCATAGGAAGAATTCCTGGTCAATCTTAAGTCTCACTGCCTTCTGTTTTCTAAAACTGTTGTCTCACTGAATTGTGCTATTTATCATAATTAAGGAGATTAATAAAATTACAGTTAGAAGTCCAGTCATCTTGTTGATCTTTGTTAATCTACTGTCTCAACACTTGTGTCTTGAAGTTCAGACAGTTATGTCGGTATCCTTAATCCTGCTATCACCTGTGTCTTTGTGTCAAGAATTCTCTCACCTCTCAGCAGAGCATGGTAGCCTTCTTCATCTAAATCTTGTGTGTTTTTGAAAAGGCTATTTTTAGATATTTTATACTTTGTTTGTTGTGGATGAGAATGTGTTTCCTAATACACTTTTTAACCAGGATAGACCAAAGCTGTTGATGCGTATTTGTCACTTCTAGCCATGCTGTAAAATTATCTTATGAATTCCAACTTTTATTTTGCTATTCTCAGGATTTCTGAGAATACAGTTGTCATTGTTTGCAAATATCTAAATTTATGTTTTGCAATATTTGAAGTGTTACTTTTGCTATTGTTTGTTTCTTATATTAAAAAGGATGTCAACAACAATGTTGAATAATAGGTTATTGGCAACATTCTCATGTGATTTTAGCAGAAATGCCTTATTTATAGCCTTTTAAAAATTTCTGACATAGTTATTGATTGCTTTCTACTTTAGCCGTTGGGATATTTTCTTTGCCTTTTTTTTTTTAATAATTTATTTTGGTCTTTAGATTTTCAAATGTAAATTTCACATACAGATCAGAAAGAGAAAGAGGAAATAACAACAGGTATAGAGATGGAAAATTATGAGAATACATCTGCTTTGACATTCTAATCTCTCTCAGGTTATTTTCGTCATTGGGAGTACTTCATATATTTTGAGGCTGTATTTAACTTCTAAGTAACACTGACCATGTTTCCTTAAGTTTAATGATTATTCTAAATAATCTCCAGTTGTGCTTATTAAATTTCATTTGATCTAAATATTTGTAAGGAAATAATACATATTCAGGATGATGCTTTTTATTTTTCAGCCATGTGGGGGATTCTATTTAAAGTGTTTTTTTTGTTTTTTTTTTCCCTGCTTCTCATGTGTGGACATAGTAGAGATTATCTTCTGTGAAATTTCTCCTTTGTGGATTTTGAGTATTCCTTTGCAGTCTAAAAAATGATCACCTTTCATAACAATAAGACCGCTTTTTAAGATTTATCCTGTTTTTTCTTTGTTAATTTAAACATTTATTAGTTATGTCATTAACCTTCTCTGCAACTTTGTTTTTCTTAGCTAATTTTCACAGCTAATTTTCCTTCTCATCGCTTTTGCTTTGTTTTGTTGCTGTGGCTCAGCAAAATTTTCCACCTCATAGTTTGTACCTGTTGTCAAGACAGAATAATCTTCCTGTTGAATGTTTCACGACTTGGATTCTACTTCGATAAGAATATTGCTATGTTGCTTTTTTGCTGTTGATAAACTCACCTGGAATTTCTTGCCTGTCTTCTCATTGGAATGTTTTAATGTCACTTGTTATCTGTCACAGCATAATAGACTTTGCCACTTGATAAAGCAGCTCAGATTCCTTTACTAATTGCTATGGAATGTTTTTTTCTTTTATCATGTTTTCTGTTTTTCTTTTTGCAACTTCTTCTGTTTACCAGCTATAGTAATTTGAAAAGAAGACTTCCTTTTGGTTAAAAAAGAAAAAACACTGATTGGGAATGACTTTTGCCATTTTTTTAGAAGTACCCCTGAGAGCTTCCAGTTAAATCTGATGAGCTGAACTTGTGCTTTTACTTCTCTTCTCCCTCCCTTCCCTATCCTGACCCCTGTCGAAATCATCCACCGTAGTGAAATTCAAGGGTGGGCAGGCATGGAGGCTCATGCCTGTAATCTCAGCACTTTGGGAGGCTGAGTTGTTCGAGACCAGCCTGGGCAAGATAGCAAGACCTTGTATTTAAAAAAATAAAAAATTAAATTAGCCATGTGTGGGGGCATGTACCTTATTCCCAGCTACTCAGGAAACTGAGGCAGAAGGATTTCCCAAGCCCAGAATTTCAAGGCTGTGGTGAGCCATGATTGTGCCACTGTATTCCAGACTGGGGGACAGAGTGAGACCCCAGCTCAAAAAAAAAAGAAATGCAAGGGTGGGAGGATGGCCTCATAAAGAGAATATGAGTCATCACTGCACTAGCCACATCAGGGTGGGAAGAGAACTGATGCTGTGGAGCAGAGGAGCTGTGACAACGTGTGTCCTGCCGACACAAAAGGCCCCGAGTGCCAGGAATGATAGGGCAGGCCTGGGTGGGCAGCTCAAAACCAGACTACCTGAATGTCGGTGCTCAGTGAGGTCTTCAGGGATTCTGCCCCCTGTGGCTGGACACACGCACACACAGTTACAGGCATATTCTTAGCTTCTCTGATCCTTTTTTAAAAAAAAAGTGAACTGATGACAAAGAATCAACCTAGCCTTAGAAAAGTCTTCATCTTGAAAAAAAAATGAACATCTCTTGAGGAAACATCACTCTGGGAACAAAAAAAGAACTTTTAAAAAGAAATTGAAGCTTCTGGGAGATGCAGCATAAACCAGCAAGTGGACACCACTCCCCATGGGACGTCACACACCGGACTGCTACTGATGTACATGGATCACATGTTTGATAAAGGTTTCATGCCCACAATATGTGAAACTCTCAAATTTCAATAATAAATATTTTAAAATAAATTCTTTTTTTTTTTTTGAGTTGGAGTCTCACTCTGTCGCCCGGACTGGAGTGCAGTGGCTGCTCCCAGCCACCGCAGCCTCGACCTGCTGGGCTCCGGCGATCCTTCCGCCTCAGCCTTCCAAGTAGCTGGAACTACAGGCGCAAACTACCACGCCCGGCTAATTTTTTTTTTTTTTAATTTATTGTAGAGATGAGGTCTCGCTTGCCCAGGCGGGTCTCGAACCCGCGGGCTCAGGCAATCCACTCACCTCAGCCTCCCAAAGGCGCGGGATTACAGGCTGAGCCACCGAGCCCGGCTTAAAATAAATTCTTTAAATGGGCAAAAGATCTGAACATTTTACCAAAGAGTACATACGGACATAATCTTATGTATTCTTTACCAAAGAATACATCCAAATGGCAAATAAGCTCATGCAAAGCAGCTTGACTTCCTTGGTCATCAGGGGGACCCCAATAAGATGTCACTGCATCTATCAGTCTTTCACAAAACTCTGATGTTGAATGTTGAGATCAATAAACATTCGTTCTGTTAAAAACTAAAACGCGCAATAAAATTGTAGCAGGTTTATTTGAGCAAACAACCATTCCTGATTCAGGCAGCCCCTAACCAGGAGTGGTCCAAGAGCTCACAGGGGAAGGCAGAGAAGGCTTATAGGATGGACACGAAAATAAAGCAAATATTTGATTGCATACAGCGACAGTTTCCTTATCTGGCCTAGCTCCTGGGAAGGTCCCTAGTTCTATAATTATAAGCTTGTTTTCTGCTTGTGATTAGTAGTTGAGCTTAAGTTCTGTTTTTCTTTAATATTGGCATTTACAGGAAACAGCTTAGGTTAAGTTCCTCTGACGTTTGCGAGTCAGGCAAGACTGAGTTCACTTATGACCTAATGAGTCATAGAGGTCTAAATGGTTTTTGTCCAGGGGTTCTTCAGGACTGATCTCCATTGTCTTTTCTTTTTCTTTTTCTTTTTTTTTTGAGTCGGTGTCTCACTCTGTTGCCCAGGCTGGAGTGCAATGGCACGCTCACAGCCACCGCAGCCTCAACCTGCTGGACTCAGGTGATCCTTCTACCTCAGCCTTCCAAGTAGCTGGAAGTACAGGCATGTGCCACCATTTCTGGCCAATTTTTTTATTTATTATAGAGATGAGGTCTCACCAAGTTGCCCAGGCTGGTCTCGAACCCCCAGGCTCAGGCACTCCTCTCACCTCGGCCTCCTAAAGTGCTGGAATTATAAGTGTGAGCCACCGCGCCCGGCCCTGGTCTCCATTTTCATTTAACAATTCTAAATATAGTAATCTTCAAAATACGAACATTTTCTCTACAATAATTTACTTTCCTCCATTAAATAATTACATTTACTTCAGATAGTTTAAAAGCCTCTAAGAACTACAGGTTTACTCAAAGTGGCCGTTCTTCAAGTGAAGTTCAAACCTGTTTGACAAGAAAAAAGCAAACATTATTAACTAGGGATGCAATCTTTACTGATACAAATTTAACCCTTTTTAATTTTTAAAAAAAGGCCAAAAATGATTTTATTCTACAAAGATGTGTGTTTTCTAAGTGAAAGAGACTTGAATAATTATCCATTTTAGTTCTCCTATATGCTGTAGAATTTCATCACAAAATCACTCTGACACCCCAGAAAGGCATTTGCAGACTGTTGTGGTAATGGCGGCATGTCAGGCTGATTGTCAGAAACATAGTAACAAAAGCAGGAAGCTGGTTGTCAACATAGTAAACGGCTCAGATAGTCAATGGTCACACCAAGTATTTACTGAGAATATTGATCCATCAACATAATCATAAATAGTAGCCAGGAGACTCCCTTACTCAATGTCCAAAGGGTCAACTCTTCCCATTTTCTGCAGGCCAATCTTTGATATTTTGCCTGACCAACATTCAAGGGCGGTCATGAACAGGAGATAGGGCTAGGCGTGGTGGCTCATGCCTATAATCCCAGCACTGGGGGAGGCCAAGGCAAGAGGATCCCCTGAGCGCAGGAGTTCAAGACCAGCCTGGGCAACATAGCAAAACCCTGTCTGTACAAAAAATAAATACAAATTAAATAAATTTAAAACCCCCCAAAACAGTAGATAGACTGCAGCTTGGGAACCTTCGATTCTCCAGGCTGGGGCCCAGGATTGGGTGTGAGCACAGCTACCCACATCAGCATGACGTCACATCATGTGTCTACTGGAAGTGCCATGCTAGATTATGTCTTGCCAGAATGTAGCAGCCACATCTAAATCATTCACTGCCATCCACCCTGAGACCTGGTAGTGAGCCTGGGACATAGTCCTAGCTCCAAACACATCCACTAAGGAAAGAAATGACTCACACGCTGCTGTTTGCTCAAAGGGGAAAACCAAGGTGGAAGGGGGCTCCATGCTTCAGGAAAGCCCTAACAGGGAAATGTGGCCAGGGGTCTGGATCCTGAAACGTTGCCTGAAATAAGTGTCCTGGAGGGAAGAAAGGCTGGAAATGCGTTTGCCTGTTACTGTCTCTGGCTCATTCAAGGTCATTCAGGTCTGTATCCCCAATTACAACCAGCCTGTGCAATTTCAGATGCTTCACAGTCTTGTAACCCTGTCTCCTTGAAAGCAAATTAGTGAGTGCCAAGATAGCCTATGGGAGTGTCCCCACAGGGGGCCACCCATGCAGAAGGAAATCCTAGAAGCCAAAGCCCTCCAGGCTAGATTGGGGGCTCCATGTCTGCCTCTCTACCTACTCTGTTACTTGATTTTATTCTCAGAGTGTTGACTTACCCTGACTAGCACCACCAATGATGAGGCGGGTCCATCCCTGGGTTCTGATGAAGTCCAAGATTGCCAAATACACTGTGACTCTAGAATCTGTCACTTAACCCTGATCCAGTGTCCTGGGTTCCTCCAGCCTTCTAACATCTCCGGCTCAGGTCTTGTCTAAGTCTGTTTGGGCTGACAAAATACCGTCAACTCGGTGACTTATGGACAGAAATAGATTTCTCACAGTTCTGGGCTCTGGGAAGGCCAAGAGCAAAATTCGGTGTCTGGGGGAGGTTGGCTTCCTGATTCAGACACCCAGCCTCAGGTGTTCCTTTATGGCAACGCAAACAGACTAAGTCAGTGTCTTTTTATTATTATTTTTAACTTTTGTTTTTGAGACAGGGTCTTCCACTCTGTCCTCACACGGTAGAAGGGGCAAGGGAACTCTCTGGATTCTCTTTTACAAAGGCACTGGCTGGTGCAGTGGCTCACGTCTTAATTCCAGCACTTGGGGAGGCTGAGGCGGGAGGATCGCTTGAGGCCAGGAATTTGAGACCAGCTTGAGGAACATAGCAAGACCACGTCTCTATAGAAAATTTTTATAAATAAGCCAAGTGTGGTGGCATGTGCCTGTAGTCCCAGCTACTCAGGAGACTGAGGCAGAAGGATCAACTGAGCCCAGGAGGTCAAGGCTGCCCTGAGCTGTGTGATCAGTCACTGCACTCCAGCCTGGGCAACTCAAAAAATAAAAATAATAATAAAGACGCTATCTTAGTCTGTTTGTGTTGCGGTAAAGGAGCACCTGAGGCTAGGTAGTTCGTGAGGAAAAGAGGGTTATTTGGCTCACAGTTCTGCAGGCCGTGTGAGGAGCATGGCACCGGCATCTGCTTCCAGGGAGGCCTCAGGCCGCGTCCACTCATATCTGCTTCCAGGGAGGCCTCAGGCTGCGTCCACTCGTGGAGGGGGAAGGGGAGCCTGCCTGCAGATAGTCTATGGCGGAGGGGGTGGGGGGAAGGTGCCTGACTCTTTTTAACAACCAGCCCTCCTGAACTAATTGAGCAGGAACCCATTCATGACCGCAGGGAGGGCACCAAGCCACTCGTGAGGGATCCACCCCATGACCCGAACACCTCCCTGCAGGCCTCACCTCCAACATCGCAGACCGCATTTCTTTTTTTATATTGGAAAATATAGTTTATTTATAAAGTAAATTAGAGAGGGAGAGAGATTCACCTCCCCAAGGTAGGAGAGGGGACCAAAGCTAGGAAACATGGCGGCCGTAGCTCAAAGAGCCACCAGGACACACCAGAGTTTAACAAAACAATGAAAGGAGCATCACATTTCAACATGAGGTTTGGGAGACAGATATCCAAGCCATAGCAGCCCTAATCCCATTTATGAGGACTCCGCTCTCATGATCTCGTCACCTCCAAAGGCCTCACCTCCTAACACCATCGCACTGGGGTGCAGGTGTCAGAGGATGAATTTGGGGGACACAAATACTCAAACATAGCAGGTCCACTGGCTGTCTTTTTCCCATCGGAGCCTATGTTTCCCCTGACCCCTCACTGCAGCCAGCTCTTAGGAATTCACTGTGGGGACTCTGGCACCAACCCCCAACCAGTCTCAGAGGCTGCACTGCATGAAAACAGCCCTGAGGCCCTGGGGGCTGAAGCTTGTTCCTTGGGGAGCACTGGGTATGGCCTTTCTCTGGTCAGAGCCAGTGCCCCTGGCTCACTCTGCTCCCCAACCTGCCACCCCTGACAGCCCTTCCTCGTGGTTAGGGGTTCTGGGAGCTCGCTATACCCAGGTGCCCAGCCCATGGTCCTTGCCTGGCATGGGAGCCCTGGCCTCCTTGCCACAACTTGACTTTCCTCGGAACTGTCCTGGACATCAGCAGGCACTGTGGGCCCAGTGCTTCCCCACTCTGGGTCTCCTTCTGCCTGTGGAGGCCGGGGATGGAATTGCTCTGAGTTGGCTTCCCCAGGCAAGGATAGAGGCAAAAGCCCTGTCCTATGGTGCTACCCTCAGTTTATCCCTGTCCTGGATCAGGGTCTGGAGAAAGATCAGGACCCAGTGTCTCCTGGCTGCCACTGCCTTTTCCCCTGACCCCGGGGCTCCTGGGGGCAGGCTCTCTGTTGGCCCCTTTTGCCTAGCTGATATTTCTTTCTGAACTCAGCCTATGGTTAAACCTTGGTGGTGGGTAGGGTACAGAAGAGAGAGGGGGCATGACCTGCTTGCAAGCAGTGATTCAGGAATGGTAATTATGGCCCATCACAGTGGCCCACCCCTGTAATCCCAGCACTTTGAAAGACTGAGGCGGGGGATCTCTTGAGCCCATGAGTTCTACACCAACCTGTACAACATGGTGAGACTCTGCATAGATAGATAGATAGATAGATAGACAGACAGACAGAAAGAAGTGGTAATCGTGCCACAATGGCCAGTTGTCTTACTTGTTTTAAACCAGGCACTTCCCATCAGTCCCAGGGGGTCCCTTCCTTTATTGACCCTAAATCCCCTTCCACACCCAAGGATCAGTTCTAAGCCTCTCCCAGGTTGACTTCATTGTGACTGGCCCTCTCTCTGATGGTGACTTCAGGGAGACCAAGCCTCGCTTCTCTTCCTGTCTTTCGCCTGCCTCTCATGCAAACCACATTCATGCCAGACTCCTCCCTGAGACAGGTTGCTGGGCACACCCTCAGTCCCTGACGTCTACAGAACTTGGAAACCACTAATGCATTTCATTCCTTCCATCCAGGCCTCAGTTACTATTACCTGTAAGAGACCACAGCCAGTGGCCATCTCAGCCAAAGCTGAAATCCACCAAGGCTGAGAACTCACTGTTGTGCCCGCCTCCTCCTTAATCCCCAGGGCTAGTGTGTGTTCATTCAGTAATATTTACCAAGCACTGACTATGCGCCAGGCACCATCCTGGGTACTAGGGACAGAAGGGAGGACGAAACAGTCCCGGCCCAGGTGAAGTGACACGTAAGAAACAAGTGGTGAGAGTAATGTCAGGTAGAAAAAAAATGACAAAAATAAAAACAAGGCAACGGGAGGGGATTGTGACCTCACTGGTGTCTGACGCAGCCACACCCTCATCCACCCCAGGCTCTTGCTGTGCCCTAAACAGGCCCACCTTCCTTCAGATATGGAGCAATGTGATCCAGGCCCTTCTCTATCACTGAGCCTCCTGGGGGTATACGAGGGACCCCCCAAAACGAGAATTTATTTATGAAAAATTGTGTATTCTTACATGTTTAAACTTCAGTCACCTTCAAAGTACTCTCCTCTTGATGCAATACACCTATCGAGGTGCTTTTTTCACTGCTCAAAACAGTTTTTGAACTCATCTATTTTGATGCCTTTTAGTGCTTCTGTCATTTTTGGTTTCACCTCTTCCGCACTGGCAAAACATTTCCCTTTGAGGACTTTTTTCATCCGGGGAAATAAAATGTAGTTACTCAGGTGCAAGATAGGGTGAATAGAGAGAGTAGGGAATGGGGGTCATGCCGTTTTTGGTCAAAAACTGCTGAACACTCAGCACAATGTGTGTAGGTGCACTCGTAAATCACCCGTCATGAAAAGGACAAATGTGTTGAAAGGATCTCCAAAAAAAAAAATTATCTGAGGGCAAATGCAGCCTCTCACAACAATGCTAGCTAGTACACAGATGCTGATGGGTTCCTAAAACACTTACCTAGCGGAGGAAGTCTACAAGGGACTTGCTCTCCAAAAACTAATTTCAGGGTTTTTTTGGGCACCCCTAATGAGAGGCTGCCTTCCCTTCCCTGTCCTTCCTGCCTGTTCACAGCAAGCACAGGCTTCATCATGGTGCATCTCTCCTAAACTCCTCCAGCAACTTCCTTCTCCAATGGACCCAGGTGGCATGTTGCCCTGGATTCCAAGGCACTGCAGGTTGGACCACACCCTCCCCTACTGACTTCATCTCTGGGACCTCCTGTCCTATTGGGTAGGAACTTCTGGTCATTACAGATCAGAGAAGAGAGATGCAGGGGATAGGAAGACTGGATGTCAGATGAGTCCCCTCCCCCAGAAAGGCAGTCACCAGTGGGTGGTCTCACTCTGCCCCGGCCAGCCTTGGCAGGGGGAGGATGCCCACCTGCAGCATGTGCTCTGAGAGTTGCAGTCACCATGGGGAGTCAGAAGAAAGGACTTTCAACTCTAAAAATCTCATTCGAACCAAGTGTTTACACAATTCTGAGTCCAAATGCAGTCAAATCTAATAGTTTAGAAATCCAAGTACATTTTCAAACAGCTGGGGAAGAAAAAGGAGGCATCAGATATGATGCAATAAAAAGGTGAATTCAAAAGAGATAAAATTGTGTCTTTTTTTCCCCTAGAGTCCTTTGGGGGCTCTTTTGAAGGATCCAGGTTAGTGGCCCTCTGAGGTCATACCTCTCGATACCCTTAGCCAGACTCATACTATCTTGCCCTGGGCACCCTGCTGGAGCTACGTGACCAAGCACTTTGATCATTGATCCCCTTGTCCCATGACCAGCACAGACCCTGCATTCTAACGGATACACTGTGGCTCCCGGTATCCAGGCAGGAGCACTGCCTGTGCCCGCCCTGGCACTGGGCACACATCTTCGCACTGTTCTTCACTGTACATGACAGCCTCTCTCAGCCCTGATATCATGCTTCTTCTGCCACTAGATCACTGTCTCGATCTTTCCTCATGTCTCCAGCCACCCAGTGATTTTAAGTTTCAGGGAGCATGAGTTAACCATTAATTGAGGAGATCTCTCTCCTGTCCCACTCCCAGCCTCACCCCACTCCCGGCCTCACCCTTGACCTTATGTTGAGTGACAGGACACACAGAGTGGTTAGAGGCACTGGCCTGAGTCCTGTCTCCTCTGTTTCATACCTGTGCAGGCTTGAACAGTGACCTAAATGTTCTGTGCCTCAGTTTCCTCATTTACAAAACAAGAATATTAATAGTACTGACCACCTGGGACAGTTGTGAACATTAAGTGAAAGTTCTCAGATTCAGTCTGGCACATAGATGTACTTGGCAGGTGTTTAAAAGTAATGTTTGTGGCCAGGTGCAATAGCTCACACCTGTACTCCCACACTTTGGGAGGCCGAGGTGGGAGGATTGCTTAAGCCCAGGAGTTCAAGACCAGCCTGGGCAACATAGTGAGATGTCATCTCTGCAGAAAATAAAAAAAATAGCCATCCTCGGTGGCACATATCTGTAGTCCCAGCTACTTGGAAGGGTAAGTTAGAAGGATTGCCTAAGCCCAGGAGGTCAAGACTGCAGTAAGCTGTGATCATACCACTGTACTCCGGCCTGGGTGACAGAGTAAGACTTCAACTCAAAAATTAATAACAATAACAATAATGATGCTTGCATTATTGGTGAATTCAACTCTCATACTGAATGCACCAATACAGCATATGCAACTCTGTACCCATGTACACCTGAAATCACCCATTTATGAGAAGGATACTCTGCTGTCACCATGGTATTAGTTCACTGGTTTCCTTTTTAGTATGTGAGTGCCTTCACTTCCTTATCTCATGCACTTAGAGTGACATTTTTCTACATATAGGTAAAAAGATCTAATGATTTCGTAGGGATTATAGCAGAATGAATCTATGGTAGCCCCTGTGATCCCTGCCTCCTGGTGTTCACAATCTTATGTGATTCTCTTTTTATGGCAAAGGTGACAGGAATATGTGATTATGACACATGTGGTAATGCTCATCTTAGGAGGAAACACTTCGTCACTGGCATTGGAGAGGCCAGCTGCCATACTGTGAGTTTTCCTTTGTAGATGACCATGCAGTAAGAAGCTGGGGGTGGCCTCCAGCAAACAACCAGCAAGAAAATGAGGCCTCATTCCTGTAACCATGGGAGCTGGATGCTGCCGGCAGCCACATGAATGAGGAAGCAGACTCTTCCCCAGTCAAGCTCCTGATGAGACCACAGCCCAGCTGATATCTTGACTGAAGCTTGGCGAGCCTCTGAACAGAGGACTCAACCAAGCTGTGCCAGACTCCCGACTGACAGAAACTGCGAGTTGACAGACGTTTGTTGCCACACTGTTATGCAGCCATGGATAACTGATCCAGTAAGAAACTGCGAGCTGATGGATGTGTGTTGTCTTACTCCCCTAAGTTAGTAGTGCTATTTTTATGCAGCCAAAGATAGCTAATACAGTGAGAAAGACTTATGATGGTTCACTTTGTTTGAAAACCACCATTAGCCAGGGACAGAAAACTTTCCAAAACAGCCAAGACAAATATCCATGTGTCAGGACATCAGTTTTCCCTCACAAAGAAGCAGACCACTTTTGTTACAAGACCGCCCTTTGTCTGTTTGTTCTAACCCCCATGGCGGTGGGGTGGTCTGGTAGCATTATCCTAGCTGCTTTAGGTCATTCCAAAACCCAACTTGTCAGAAGAAAAAAACAATGGAACTGCTAAGTCAGCAGATTAGTTTTTCTGAACTTCTAGACACTTTTCCACAAAGTGATGGAATCTAATTAACACTATCAATCAACTGTGACCAGTTAAGAAACTGTTCAAAGTCGACCACTTTCCCAGGTTTTATTTTTATTTTTTTAATGACAGTCTTCACTTTTCCCTGAAGAAAGCACAGCGGGATATTTCTATCACTGGTGACTAACAGGACTGGAGTAATATTTTAGAACGTTCCCCTTTCATTTATGAAAACTTCATCTTTGTCAAATATAATACAGATGAAATATTATATTGTTACTTCTTCAATTCTTGGTTCTCCTAAAGCAGTCACTTTTTACATCAAACGAATATATATGTCTAATGGAGGAATATAAATATGTCTCAGCACTTAGTGGTCTGTCTAGACATCTGTTGGCAAAGGAACAGGTGTCTGTCTACATAGCGGAATATGAAGAGTTAAACACCTTGCACCTGAATTCCAGAACAATGGTGCACCTCTGTATCCCACTGGAAGTGAAAAAAGAGGGCATTCCAGCATGGCAAGACTCATCTAAGTGGATAGGAGCATGGGAGGGTGGAGGAGGGTCTTGAACATGAAGCTGAGGCTTTGGGATTTGCATCATCTATGCAATGACTCCATGATGAGGCATCATTTCTGCTCAGATGGAAAAGGGAGGTAAGATTCTACATCTCTCAAGGGCTGTAGAAGAAGCAGCTTGCCCATGGACACCCCTTTTCCAGTGTGCACCTCCCTAACTTTGGATTTCCTCTGGTAAGATGTTGGAAACCAGATTACCTTATGGATTATACTGGGAGGATGAACTCGTCAATATCTACAGATGAGCTGGTTAAACAAGAATAACTCAGATTGTTAAAACTCTACGTTTTGGTGGAAAAGTTTGGATAGTTTTATGTAATTCTCAGAGCTGAGTGAAAATAGTAGGAAACGAAAGGTCCGTGGGCTAATGACAAACCCTAGACAATGTTGAAACACACCCATGTCCCATTCTTTCTTCTTGAAGTGGTGCTAATCATAACTTGGGAAGAAGGAGGATGAAGAGAATCAAAGGTCTTAACTGAGCTCCACAAGTTTGCATAAATTTAGGAGGAGTGTGCTGGATTCCTGAAAATATTGACTTAGATAGAAACTTGAGAGATGCAAAGTGTTCATTATTTTTTAATGCTTGAGAAAGAAAATAATTGAGGCTGTGAGTTGAGAGGGAATTTAGGGATCGATCATGCTGTCCAACTCACTGACCATGGTAGGCCCAAGTTCAGGATCTGATACTAACAGCCACCAGCTTCTGTTCAAACAGTTCAGTGAGGGGCAGTTCCACCCTTGGGTGGAGCAGGTAATTCCAGTCGTCAGCATCAACCTGGGCATTGAAACAGCTAAAGTGTCCTGGTGAAGCTGGACATGGAAACTCCTGGCTGTGGCATGACAGTTTGCAGACACTAGCTATCCTTGCTGTTGCCTGTTTGTTAATCCTGTCTTCCCAACATGATGAGAAATGCCCCAAGATGAGGAGTGAGCCATTGTTCCTGTATCTCTTGCTGCGGTTGATATGGTATACTTTAAGACATGTGCTCATTCCCATCTCTTAATAAATATTGGTGTATGAAGAATTTTCTGGAGCAGGTGCAGACACTAAGTTTAACTTCTTCAATTTGATAGAATTAAAAATAAATGTGTTCTCTCAATGAGATAATATTTTTTTTTTCTTTAATTCTAGCTTCTTTGGTCTAAAAAACACACATGGGGAGGCGGGATTGTAGAACCATCTCAAATTAATTAGTGTCTAGCTCTTTGACAGTCTGGGTTGGTTTCTTCCCCCATCGCAAAGCAGCGAAATCTGGTCTCAAAGGATCCATGCGGCTGGGAACACTTCATTCCCGACTCAAATCCTTTCGGGAGGGAATCAATTATTCCCTATTGTTTTTGGCACTTATTGTGCTGTCTAATTTGAAGGCATCTAAAAAAGAAAATTATACTTGGCATTAGAATAATTCACCATCATTTTGAAAGATGTGTTAAGGGAATGTTAGAAACATATTTTTACTGTAACAATAAGCCCAATTCTTTTTGTTTGGAATCAGAAATAGCTCCATTAGGACCATGAAGGAAAGGGAAACAAAATAGAGAGACAAGTTTATGAAATGATGCTCAACACTCAACACCACGTGTCATTAGGGAGTTGCGAATTGAAACAGCAATGAGACACCACTACATACCGCTTGGAATGACCCAGATCCGAAACACTGACATCACTGACGCTGGCAAGGGTGTGGAGCCACAGGAACTCTCATTCGTGGATGGTGGAAATTCAGAGTGGTGCAGTCACTTGGGAAGACAGCCTGGCAGTTTCTAACAAAGCTAAACATACTCTTACCATACAGTCTGGTATGTGCTTCTTGGTGTTCACCCAAAAGAACTGAAAACTTATGTCCACACAAAAACCTGTTTACAGCAGCTGTACTCCAAATTGCCAAAAAATGGAAGCAGCCAAGGCAGATTTCAGGCCACATGGCCCTCTCCCATCCCTACCCCCCACCTGCCACATAATTTAATCCCCTCCCCAAGCGGGGCCCTGCCAGAGGGAAGAGTGAGAGCCAACCAGTGGGAGGGGTTTGCCCTGCAGCTGCAGGGATTGAAGGTGGCACCTTGGGGCAAGTCATAAAAAGTTTCCCTCCTTCAAGATGCTTCACATCTGCCTGTCAGAAAATTGTCACGATATTCTGGTTTTCTAGACAAGTCACTTTCATCGTTAGAAAACTCTGTTTATATAAATACAAATAGTGTTCCCTAGAGAGGCGTGTACCCCTCCACCTGTCGGCACATCTGACCTCCAGGTGGCCGGTTCCCTCTGTTCTCTAGGACAGGCCAGGACACCGAGAAGCCTCCTTCTCCACACTCACACGTCTGTCCTTAGGAGCCAGGAGACATCTCAGATGATGCTGAGAATCCCTTAGTGCAGCCTCAACACGATCTCTTTGTTTCTGAGAGTAATAGCAAATAAATGGGCTATTGTTCCTCGTTTCTATATATTTCCATCAGTTAATTGGAAATGGCTCTGCCTGAATAGGAAGGTTTTCTATCTTGGGCTCCCTGAATAGAGAAGCCTTAGAGCACAGTCCTAAATCTTCAGGGCACAGACACCCTACACATCACCCTCCTGGGACTGAATGGCAACTTGGGTCCAATTTTCAATTTTCAATGCCCATATTTTAAGACCTTTTTGTCTATTAAAAGTAACATTTTCATTCAGAAAAAGAGGTGCTATTCAAAAATATATAAATAACAGCCTCTAGTGAGAACTTTCATTGTCTTGAGAATAATGCATTGGGATGCGCTCAGCCAGCAAGTGAATGCCAAGTGTGGGGGCTGGGAGGAGGGACCATTTCCCCACTTGAATAAATGAAACAGAGAATAATGATGCTTTCATTTTTATTGGAAAGCGTGTCATATAAAAACTCCAATTTTCCTCTTACTAATAGAGAAACCCCATCCTACTCTGGAGAGGACTGACTCGCTAGTCCCATCCCAAGCCTGGCTTCCCTGCCATCCCAACACTCACTCTGGTTCAGCACAGAGCCTGGCACTGGTGCCACGGGGATGAATGAAGGACCGTGCTTAGCCTTGATGGGCTCATTGCTTGATAAGTCTGTAGACAATAAGAGATGTTTTAATACAGCATGATAGGTGCTATGATACCAATTATGTATAAGACACAAATGAGGTCTTACAATTAAGTTCACTACTTGCCACTGTGCGCTTACATTGGCATCACTGAACAAAGAACTTGGTAAGGTTTCATAACCTTGATATTGGTGTCTTATAGCTGTGTTCTTGGTGACATGTGGCGATGTCTTGCTGAGTGGTGTTCATTATTGTTGTGTGTTTTTGTGTGCCGTCATGAGAATGTCAGGGCTTGAGTTAGAGTAACAAGCAAGTATTAAATTTCTTGTTAAACTTGGCAAGGGTGGACATGAAATCAGAGACATGTTAGTCCAAGTTGATGGGGATAATGCTATGAAGAAATGGCAGCATACAAATAGATTAATTTTTTTCTGAGGGCAGAGAAGGCATCACTGATGAAGAGAGGTCAAGATGGTCAGTAACAAGCAGAACTGATTAAAACATTGCAAACATTCATTGAATTGAGCATCAAAATCATCAGCTACTATGTGAAGTATAGCAGACCAAATAAACATCAATAGAGAAACAGGAAAATCTTAACTGAAAATCTTGGCATGAGAAAGGTGTGTGCAAAAATGTGTACAAGAGCTTCTTGCATCACAACAGTGCAGTAGCTCACAAAGCACTGTTGGTGAGGAAGTTTTTAGCCAGTAAACAAATCATTGTATTGGAAAACCCTCCCCACTCACCTGATCTGGTTCCCAACGACTTTTTTCTTTACCAAAAGTTAAAATAAAACATTGAAAGGAAGACATTTTGGTGACATTCAAGACATCAAGGGTAATACGATGACAGCTCTGATGGCCATTCCAGAAAAAGAGTTCCAAAATTGGTTTGACAGGTAGACAAGGTGCTGGCATCAATGCATAGCTTTCCAAGAGATTATTTCAAAGGTGACCATCGTGATATTCAACAATAAAGTATGTAACACTTTTTCTAGGATGAGTTTACAAACTTAGTTGTCAGACCTCGTATTAGTAGAGAGGAAAAATCCTGATCTTACGTGAGGGTTTCAAAGAAATCAGGTGACATTTCAGATTGGTCATTTGGCAGAAACAATTCAGAGATAACTCTAATTACTGGCAACCATTTAATTATCTTCCTGGGCACCCAGAAGGATGACAGTTTACCACCCCCCTTGTAGCTTAATGGAGCCATGAAATTCTCACCAAAATGGAATGAAGGCAAATGTGGTGTATGACATTTGAAATCTCCAGACTGACCCATAAAATATCTCTCATGCTCAATCTTTTCTCCTCCGGTGGCAAATCTGGAGTCACATGTAGGAGATGGCAGTTTCCCAAGATGGAAGGAGCCTGGATCTCCGAGTCACTGGCTGGAGGAAGTTGACCTAACTGGAACATCCTCATTGGACATCAAGTGGGTGAGAAATAAACTTTTATTTTGTTAAGTCACTGAAATTTGAAAATTGTAACAACCAGCATGACTTAATATTTTGGAAGTTGGTATTCTAAAGTGAGTTACAGCTGTCACAAAAATATGTGGCCATTTTCTTAGCAGTTTGGCAAGAAGTGGATTGGAGACAGTGTGCTGGGTCACTAGATATCTGTGTGATTTAGTGACAAAACATTTGGCAAAATGGTCACCTGCAGAGACTTGGAAGCAGACCCCATTACCCCAGGCGTATGGTGGGATTGGTGGAAAATGGAATGTTAGAAGTATGTTTTAATCGAATTGACTCTGTTTGGAAAGAAAAGAAATATAAGAAAAAGTGAGTTAAGAGACAATTGGCTACTGTGTAGAGAGAAAGCCAAAGGTAATGGACAGCCAGAAATTAGGGCCTTATAGCATTGCAAGAGGTAAATGCTTCAAGTCCCCAGACAGTAAAGTGTGAGAATAAAAAAAATTATTTGAGCTGACAAAGATCTAGTGAACTTTCTCTTCCTTCCTTCTTTCCTCCCTTCCTTCCTTCCTTCCTTCCTTTCTTTTTTTTTCTTTTTACAGGCTCTCACTGTGTTGGAGTGCAGTGGTATAGCTCACTGAAGCCCCAGCCTCCTGGGCTCAAGCAATCTTCCTTCCTCAGCCTCCCAAGTAGCCGGGACTACAGGTGCACACTACCACAGATTTTTTATTTTAATTATTTTGTAGAGATAGTGTCTTACTTTGTTGCCCAGGCTGGTCTCAAATTCCTGGGTTCAAGTGATCCACCTGCCTTGGCCTCACAAAGGGTTGGGCTTGTAGGTGTGAGCCACCATACCCAGACAGATATAGTGAACTTCCTGAGCCAATTGAAGTAACTGAGGGCAAAGATGTGAGTAAGGGTATAGACTTCCCATTCAAGCCCAGTAACTTCAAAGGAGCTGCCTTGATGTTAAGTGAGAGAAACACAGTGGTAAGGAGGTGAGAAGCAAAAGAGATGAGGGAACAATGTCCAGGTAAGTTCTTTGGATGTGGCTACTGAATCATGGAGTCAATTGGAAGCAAATAGATCAGAAATCACTAAGTTTTTGAGACAATTGCACTGCTCCAAATACCATGAATCTGGAAAAAAATCCTTTGATTGTCTGGTACTTAAAAACATTCTTGGAGTATCCAATCTTTCCTAAACAGGAAGTGAGTTCTAAAAGTTCATTGCCCCAAGTGAAACTGTTCCTATAAACTTTATAAAATTAACCAGGGAAGAAGGGTGGGGTAAACCAAGCTTGACTGATTCAGCATTAATCATGAGGTCAGCTTGCCCTCTCCTCTGACCCTCTTCCACAGTTGTGTGATGCCTATTGCCCCAGAATCATGCAAATGTTTCTTGTGCCCGTCACAAGATTATGGTTCCCCTTAACTGCACTATAGACAACTGGAACATTGGGAAACGTTACATTTTCCATTTGAGATACTCTTTCAGGTCCTACATACTAATGAAACTACTGACATCAGCTGATCTGAAGGACCCCATGAGGAGCTGACTCACCAAAATAATGCCATTTCCATATCCTGATGCTTCCATCCCCTTGCCCTGACTAATCAATGACCCCAATTCTCCAGCTCCTGGCTCTTCAGGAGTCCTTAAAAACTCCAACCCAGAGCTCCTTAAGGGGATGAATTCAAGGGTCTTTTATTGCATCGCCTGGCTGTTTTGAGATCATCGGACTCTTTCTCTGCTGCAGACCCTGCTGTCTCAGTGTATCTGTCTGTTACTGCATGGTAGGCATACGAACCCGGTGATCTTATAACACAAGAACACTTCACCCAACATTTATTCTTAGGTGGCCATGGAAAATGACAAGGAGTCCCCAGAAGGGGAAGCCTGGGGCTACAAGCACAGGATCTACTTGGAGTTCCCCCAGCATTCAGAACAGGGAAACACCACCATGCATATTATTCAGGACTAAAGGGCAATTGTGGGCTAGCAATGGGTGTGAGACTTCCATGCTTCCATTTCTCACACGGGAGAACTTCATGAGTTCTGCTCTTGATCTGCCACTATATACTGGACATCAGGGAGCAAGACGGCAGTAACACATGGTCTCAGGTCACAGGACCCAAGACCAGTAGGAGCTGTTCAGTTCCTCGTGGAGAGGTTCGAGCAGTTCAGAGGTCCTGGGCGCGAGCTGCATACTGTGACTGGATGGTCACCTATATCCTCTCCCTTGGGCAGAGGAGGAGCAAGTTTTATTATGCTGGAAGGAAAGTAAAACAATTTGGTGGCCGGGCTTGGCGGCTCGGCCCATCATCCCAGCATTTTGGGAGACCAAGGTGAGTGGATTGCCTGAGCCCACTGGTTCGAGACTAGCCCAGGCAGCTTGGCGAGACCTCATCTTTACAATAAATCAAAAATTAGCCAGGCGTGGGAGCACACGCCTATCATTCCGGCTACTTGGAAGGGTGAGGCAGAAGGATTGCTGGAGCCCAGCTGGTCGATGCTGGGGTGGCCATGCGTGTGCCACTGCACTCCAGCCTGGGCAACAAAGTGAGACTCCAACTAAAAAAAAAAAACCCAAAGAAACAATTTGGTGACCAAAAGGTGGCCAGGGCAGAGACAGTGCTACGCCTTCATTAAATGGTTCGCTTTCCTCCTGGGACACAGAAGACCATATTGCCAATCTTGTTGCACACAACTAGTCTTGACCTGCTGTGGAGATGGAAATATGTGAGCCTGTAATGGCTTGTGCTGTAAATAATTCCCCAGGCATCCCTCCTCATCTCTGCTTTCTACAGCGGTCTTGGAGGTATGGTTGAAGGGGACCACGTCCCAGTGGAAAGCACCTAGATCCTTCGATCCCCACTAGGAAAAAAGCTTCCCAGGAGAGCCACCCCACCGAAATAGGCACATGAGGTTTTGCATGAAAGAGAAATTCACTGTTACTGAGTGAAACCACTGCACTGGCAGCCTTCAGGTGTCAACTTGGCTGGATTGAGGGATGCCTAGATGCCTGGTGTGTGGTATCCCACACACCATATATGGTTTGTGTCTGGATGGTTTTTTTTTTTTTTTTTTTGAGTTGGCGTCTCACTCTGTCGCCCAGACTGGAGTGCAGTGGCTGCTCCCGGCCACCGCAGCCTCGACCTGCTGGGCTCCGGCGATCCTTCCGCCTCAGCCTTCCAAGTAGCTGGAATTACAGGCACGCGCTACCACGCCAGGCTAATTTTTTTTTTATTTATTGTAGAGATGAGGTCTTGCTTGCCCAGGCGGGTCTCAAACCCGTGGACTCAGGCAATCCACTCACCTCAGCCTCCCAAAGGCGCGGGATTACAGGCTGAGCCACCGAGCCGGCTTGGATGGTTTTTAGGTGTGTCTGTGAGGGCATTTCTGGAGGAGAGTGATGTGTGAGTCAGTGGGCTGAGAGAGGAAGACCTACTGTCCATGTGGGTGGGCCCCATCCAATCGGCTGGAGCCAGCTGAACAACAGACAGAGGGAGGCGCATTTGCCCTCTCTGCTCTCTCTCTCCCATTTGGAGCAGGACACTTTTCCTCCTCCTGCGTTTGGGTGTCAGACTCTAGTTTCTTCAGCTTTTGGACCCTGCACCACTGAGGCCTATACTGTTAGCTTCCCTAGTTCTAAGTTTTTGAATTTAGACTGAGCTGGCTTCTCTGATTCTCCAGCTTGCAGTCGACCTATCGTGGAACTTCACCTCAGTGATCATGTGAGCCAGTTCTTCCTAATAAATTCCCTTTTGGCCAGGTGCAGTGACTCATGCTTGTAATCCTATCACTGTAGGAGGCCGAGGCACGAGGATCGCTTGAGCCCAGGAGTACAAGACCAGAGGCTACATAATGAGATCTCATCTCCAAAAAAAAAAAAAAAAAAATTAGCTGGCATAGTGGTGTGTGTCTGTTGTCCCAGCTACTTGGAAGGCTGAGGCAGAAGGATGGCCTGAACCCAAGAGGGCGGGCTGCAGAGAGCCATGATTGTGCCTCTGCACTCCAGCCTGGATGACAGAGTGAGAACCTGACTAAAAGATATAAAATCCCTTTCCTATAGCCTACTGGTTCTTTTTCTCTGGAGAACTCTGACAATACAGCCACTGAGACGTGAAAGTTGCCACAGCTTCTAGCATTACTCGCACGAATAACACAGCATTGGTTAAAAATGAGGCTTTCATGAAGAAAAGTATTTCGGGTGCAGTAAGGATGATGATGCTTGAGCACGTTTGTGAGAGGGACTTCAGGATGGCTCCTCATGGCTGCAGAACTTGGTGATTCCAAAAGCCATGTGCAGAAGAGGTTCAAGGACAGCAGGGACCACATGACAAGAAGTCCACGTGTCCCAATGGGAAGCTGAAGACAGTATTCTGCAAGTGACATGGAAACATGGATGACGAGCCAGAAACACTATGACATAACACTATCTTTAAAGATACTTCTCAGGAGGGTGAATGCCATGTGACCACAAAGGCAAAGGTTGGAGTAATATGGCTACAAGCCAAAGAACTTCAAGGGTCCGTGGGCACCCTGGAAGCTAGGAAGAGGCAAGGAAGGATTCACCAGTCTCCGGCTCTCCATGATTCTTTAAAAACTTCAGCCCAGAGCTCCCAGGGAAGATGAATTCGAGGGTCTCTTATCTCCTTGCTGGACTGTTGTACAGTCATCTGTAGTTTAGTTCAGACTACAGTACTCACGTTAACTTCCTGGTTTGATCATTGCACTAGAGTATGTGGGAACAGAGTCTCAGAGGGAGCGTGGCCCTGCCAACACCTTGGTTTTGGACTTGTAGCCTCCTTCTATCACAGAAACAAAGAACAGAGTACCACATGTTCTCACGCATAAGCGAACTCTGAACATTTACCATAATACAATAAGAAAGGGATTGGCAGTAGCGGGATATTGCCAAGTTGGGGAAGTGGTAGAGACACAACATCAATAAGGGTACCTGACCTCAAACCAGGCAGAGTGGGGGCCAAAGGGAGCCCCAAACTTTACCTGTACAATGACCACTTATACCTAATCCTGAATTGTACCCCACGTCTTTAAAAAATAAAATAAAATAAATATTTTGCAGGATCCAAATTGAGAGACATTATTTTTTCCATTTTTCTTTTGTTTTTTTCTATTTTTATTTTTAATTTCAGTGGTTTTAGAAGGTACAAATAGATTTTGGTTACATGGTTGCATCGTATAGTAGCGAAGAAGTCTGGGCCTTCAGTATACCCTCCACCCCCACCTGTGCTCATTGTACCTGTCAGGTGATTTTTTTTGTTTCTCTGCCCCTTCTCCCTCGCCCTCTTCTGAGTCTCCAGTGTCCATTATACCAGTCTGTATGTCTTGGCAAGACTTAGTTTGGCTCCCACTTATAAGTGAGAACCTGCAGTGTTTGGTTTTCTGTTCCTGAGTTAGTTCGCTTAGGATGATGGTCTCCAATTCCATCCAAGTCACTGCAAGACATTATTTCATTCTTTTTGATAGCCGAATAGTATTCCAAGGTATATATATATATGCCACATTTTCGTTACCTACTAATGGGTCAGTGGGAATTTAGGTTGGTTCCAGGTCTTTGCAATTGGGATTTGTGCTGCGATGGACATGGGGGTGCAGGCATCTTTTTAATAGAATGACCTCTATTCCTTTGGGTAGATGAGAGACACTCTAAAATAACGAACTGGTATTCTTCAAATATATCGACATCATGTAAGACAAGGAAAGACTGAGAAATTACCAGAGACTGGAGAAGGATAGGGAGACAAGGCAGCTAAACCAAATGTGGATCTGGGATTGTGTCCTGGGACAGAGAAAGGACATGCATGGGAGAAGTGCTGAAACATCAACATCGGTCATTTAATTAAGAGTGCAATACTCATGTTAGTTTCCTGGTTTGATCATCGCACTTAGGAGTATGTGGGAGCTCTCTGTACTATTCTGAAGCTTTTCTGTGATTACCTGAAACTATTACAAAATAAAAGTTAAAAAAGGAAATGCAGTGCAAGTCACAGGATCGCATTGAAAGTCTAAGCGGCTACCAGGGAATCCTGTTAAAAGGAACCCTGGGCCGGGCTCAGTGGTTCAGCCTGTCCTCCCAGCACTTTGGGAGGCCAAGGTGAGTGGATTGCCTAAGTCTGCAGGTTTGAGACCAACTTGGGCAACTTGGCGAGACCTCATCTCTACAGTAAATCAAGAAAATCAACCTGGCATGGTAATGTACACCTGTAGTTCCGGCTACTTGGAAGGCTGAAGTGGAAGGATCACCGGAGTCCAGTGGGTTGAGGTTGCAGTGACTGTGAATGTGTCGCTGCACTCCAGCCTGGGCAATGGAGTGAGACTAACTCAAAAAAAAGGTGGGGGAAGCCCTGGCTGGAGTAGGGGAGGGGGCCTGGTAAGATGATGCATAGGAGGTGACAAGTAGAAACCCATCCATCAAAGGACCACACCAGTTACTAAGACCAGTTCTCCTACCCCGGGGACACCCAGATGCCCACATACATCCAGGTGGACTTATATTCAGACTCAGAACTTGTAGGGTCTGGTGCTGGAGTGACTTGATAGTCAGTTTCAGAGACTGAATTGACACTCCTTCCATCCTTTTTTGTGTTCAGACCAGATTCATCCTTGGAGCTGAGACATGGCTAATCCTGGAGGTGGAGACCAGCAAGGTAAGGAGGCGAGAAAAGATTATCTCCACCCCTCAAAGCTGAGAAATGACCAAGACTCAGTGTTCTGAACACCTAGAATCTGGTCCTATGAAGCTGTTACTAACTGGGGAGCCTGAAGAAGAGGAAGGCACAAGCTTGGCTGCAGGATACTCTTTATGACCAGCTGGCGTGTTGGCCCAAGACCTGTGTGTGAGCTGGGCCCAGTACTGGGCGTCTTCCTTTCTCTCAGCCCGTCCCTGATTGCTTCACTCAGAAAGTATTCATGAGTCCCCTCTGTGTCTGTTGCTATGCTAGGTTCTCGGAGTATGAGAGTGAGCTAGCAAACACACTCCTGTGTTTATGGGACTTGGAGTCCAAGGGGAAAGACGCAGTCATTAAACAACCAGTTATACAACCGAGGACCCTGTAACGGTGCTACAGACACATTCTATAAATCTTCCTCCAAAGGACCAGCATCCATTTAGCAGAACAAATGCATGGTGGAGAGAGAAAAATACTTTGACTTGTAAGGATTGAGAGACAAGGGCTCTGAATTGAGGCTCATTTCTGGGAATCACAATGCCACTATGTTTCATCAGTCAAAGCAAGGGCTCATATCACTCAAATGATAAATGGGCTTTTGCCTGAGCCCTATAGTGGGTCCAGTTGGCCATGGGCCTATTCTGATGTTATGTTCCCAGTTTCTGACGATATTCACCGGAACATACACCATCAGCAATGGGAAGACTATGCACATGGGTTCCCTAATGTTTGGATAAGAGCTAGTGTGGCAGGAAGGACTACATGGAAAGCCTCAATCTTTTCCTTCCTCCTGGGATAATAAACCAAATTAATTTCACATCCCTGGGTGGATTGCAGAGATTGGTATGATCATCAAAGACTGGAAAGATACAGGAATGCCAATATGGGTAGTATTTCTGCAGTAAACTCTGACCAGGTTACTCTTTCTGACAGGCTCTGACATTCCCATTTAACCTATCTGTCTGGGCTTTTCAGAAGGTAATGGGGCTTGGGATTACCACACACGTAATTAGGTGGTTACTCCAATAACAACTGTTCTTCCACCCATGGTACCCTTATTGGAAAATACCAGTTGTGGTATTTGCTAGGGAGCTATTGATCTGACAAATGTCTTTTTTTCTTTTCCAGTTTGCAAGCGTGGTACAGGAGGAAATTTGCTCTTACCTGGCAGAGCCAACAATATGCCTTCACGGGCTGCCTCAGTTACATTCACGTTCCTTCATTTTGCTGTAGTGTTAGCTGTGGAGAACTTGAGGGCTTTGACATTTCGAAAAATGTTATAACCCAAGGCTGGCCACTGACCACAGTATGTGTGTGGATGTGATGTGTGGATGTGGTGTGGGGTGTGTATGTATGTGTGAGTATAGTCAACAAAAGCTGGCTACTGACCACTGTATGTGTGTGTGTGTACATGTATGTGTGGTGTGTGTATGTGTGGGGGGTGTGTATGTGTGTGTGGTATGTGTGTGTGAGTGTGTATATAGTCAACAAAAACTGGCTACTGACCACAGTGTGTGTGTGGATGTAGTGTGTATATGTGTGTGTGTGTGATGTGTGTGTATAGTTAACAAAAGCTGGCTAATGACCACAGTATGTATGTGAATGTGGTGTGTGTATGTGTGGCGTATGTGTGTGGTGTGTGGTGTGTGTGTGTATAGTCAAAGGCTTGCTAATGACCACAGTATGCATGTGTATGTGTGTGTGGTGTGTATGGTGTATATGTGTGTGTGAGTATAGTCAACAAAGGCCGGCTACTGTCTGCAGCAAGAAAATTAGACTCTCTCACCCACAGCATGAAAAGTCCAAAATCAATTATCAAGTGAGACCTACCAAAGGCCCAGAAGCCAAATTCAAGCCAAGTTCAAATCCATCATGGAAGCAGGCAGTCTCAGACGAGCACTGGCTGCTAAGCATTGGGGCTGGGACTCGGAGTCTAGAACCGGCAATTGTGAAGAAAGCAGATCATCAACAGGCTCTGAGAAGTCCAGGGCCCCTCATCTGCTTCCCGTGGCTGACTCCGGGGCTGCTGGTGGGCATTTCCTGGGCAATTTCATGGACAACTGGGAGGGGCCAGGACGTGATTGAGGTGAGGGATAACAAGTCTGGGCAGATTGCATCTTGTGATAAATTTCACTGAGGAAAAACCATCTGTATCATCCAGGATGTGAGGGAGTGAATGCTGAAATCGTTTGGTGATGTCTGACCAGGCGCAGGTGTGGGCATACCGGATATCTGTCAGCTCTGGTTCAGGTCTATGCCATGCCTCTTTCAGCTTACCCACTGAGCCTGCTATTTCCTGCCAGTTTTGTTGAAATGAAGATTTTATTTTGAAATTCGAGGACTGTTTCATTTGTTGATGGTCCCAAAGACAAACATTTTTAGGCAAAGAGGTAAATAATTATAGAGTGTTGCTGGGTGCAGCAGCTCATGCCTATAATCTCAGCCCTTTGGGAACCAAGGTGGGAGGATTGATTGAGGCCAAGAGTTTGAGACAAGCCAGCCTGAACAACACAGTGAGGCCTCTTTTCTACAAAAAATAAAAAATTTAGCCGGGTGTGGTGGCATGTGGCAACAGTCCTAGTTATTCAGGAGGCTCAGGCAGAAGGATCACCTGAATCCAGGAGGTCAAGGCGGTGGTGAGCCATGATCATGCCTCTGCACTCCATCCTGGGCAACAGAGTGAGATTCCGACACCAAAAAAGTAAAAATAAACGAATTAAAAGTTACTGGAAAAGTGCAGTTTTCCAATTGTTGACCCTGTTGTGTTTGTCCAGCATTTTATACACTGCCCAGTGTTTGCACTGTGTTCAGACGTCTGCACCCAGCCCCATCTTGAATGTCATGCCTCCATATTTCAACAAATAAAACCTACCAGAAATGGGGGCTTAAAAAAATGTTCTTCTCCAGTCAAAACTCAGTTAACTTAACTATTTTGTAATATATGTAGAAATATAACTTTTCTGTCATAGACACAGAATAGCTGCACTTTGCATATTTGATGTTGGCAATAATAGTTATTTTATTTCAGGAAGGCTGGCACACTGCCTTCCTTTCCTGCTACCTTTTTGGATACATGGCAAATGTCCACAGTAACTTTCGGCTTGGGCTGAGACCAGCTCCTGGATGCCCACCGTTGGTTTGGCATTAACCCTGCATGGGGACAATCTTGTGCTGGATGTCTCAGTCCAACACACTTCACAAACAGCCATCCGTACCCTTAAGCTGGGTGTCTGTGGCCAAGGGCAGAAAGGCTCTCGAATATTTTTGGAGGCCAGGTGCCACAGTTCATGCCTGTAATCCCAGCACTTTGGAAGGATTGCTTAAGTCCAGGAGTTTGAGATCAGCCTGGGTAACACAGCGAGATCTCATCTCTACAGAAAATTTTAAAAATTAGCTGGGCATGGTGGCAAATGCCTGTAGTCCCAGCTACTTGGGAGGCTGAGGTGAGAGGATCACTTGAACCCAAGAGGTCGAGACTGTGATGAGCTGTGAGCACCTAGAATGAGACCACAACTCAAAAAAAAAAAAAAAAAAAAATCTTTGGCGAATGGGGAAGTAGCTGGACTCCATTCTGACATAGAATCTGGCATGGATGCTGGAACTTGACTTCGTAAGATGCTTCCTGTAAGAAATAGGGACTCAGTGGACTCCACCCCAAGGTGTCCTGCATGGTGGTAACTGCTTTTACAATGTGTCCACACTTACTGACACTCTGGAGCCACCAGGGCAGTCCTGTGGGTTCTCATGTGTGGGGATGGTGGGTGCAATGTTTCACAGCCACAGATCTGCTTAGAGGACATGGAGGGACCACGGGAGGACCCATAGGAGATAATGCGCCAATTAAGATGCACCGAGGGACTTACAACTCTTACAACCTGGGGTCTGTCTCGTAGCCAGAATGATTAGGCCTCTGCCCAAGACATCCTTCTGGTACCCAGGAAGCTTCGTGGTGGTCAGGACATCACTCAGCTAAGCATGACATGAGGGGTAGTGTTCCCAAGAGAGACATTACTCAGCCCTGGAAAGGCCCAACTGCCCACATACCTTCCTTTCTCCCTTGGACGACACCAGCTTTATCTTCTCGGACTCCCTTTCTGACCCATTTTTTCTTCCTACTGCTCCTTGCCCAGCCAAGGGCGTTTTCGTCATCTAGCAGACCCCAGTTGCAGGAATATCCCCTGGCTGGCCAGACTGGTCTTGGAAGTTCCCGGGTCCCCACAGTCCCTCCCCAAAGGCAAGGTATTACTCCCTTTTCATGTATCTGTTCACAATTATTTAAGTGGACCTACTGTGTGCACATGGCAGGCAGTGTCCAGACACTGGAGAACGTCAGTAAACAAAGCTTGTATTCTAGTTAGAGACTACAGAAGATAAGAAATACTTAAATTAGAGAAGGTGAGTTTGACAGCATAGGAGGAGACGACAGAAAGTGTCCTAGGGAGGGCTTGGGGGTGGGAGTGTGGGGAGGAGAGAGAGAGCGTAACCAATGGAGCCATTGAGGAAGGCTCAGCTGAGAAGGAGAGACATGAGCAGATCACCGTTGGGGAGGGGGGACTGGCCGAGGGAAGAAGTGTTCCCTGGCAGGGATAGGAACCATCTTGTGTTAAGGTGGGATCGACCCAGCAGGTTTAAAAAAGAGAGGCAGCCAATGTGCAGGGAGTGAGGGGGAGGAGGACTGAGAGGGCAGGGTGAGTATGAGCAGAGTCTTGGGGGACCGCGGCACTATAAGGACCGTGGGGCTGTAAGGACTGTGAGGCTGTTATACAGTGGTGTTGTAACAACTGTGGGTGCTTTAAGGACTGTGATACTGTAAGAACCATGGATGCTTTCAGGACCATGGAGCTGTAAGGACAGAGACTGTGGTGCCGGAAGGACTGTGGCACTGTAAGGACCTCTGGGCCAGTAGGGAACCTTTGGAGGGCTTTGAGCAGAGGAGAGCCTTGCACCAGCATAGAATTTCAGGGCATCACTCTGGCTCCTGCGCGGAGAATAGCCAGGGAAGAGGCAAGATTAGAAGCAGGGAGACTCCTGGGAGGATACTGCCGTGACTCAGGGGAGAAAGGATGCAGGCAGAGGGCAGGGAGGATGCTGAGAGGGGCTGGGATGCAGGATGAAGGAGAACCAGGTGGGCTTGCTGAAAGGGGTAAAATTGAAAGAGAAGAATAAAAGATGACTCAAAGGTTTAGGTCAAACAACTGGAAAGACGGAGGCACTGTTGTTAACAGAGGTGGAGAAGGCTGCAGGGATAGGGGCTTGGCTTCTGGGGAGGACCAGCGGCTTGAATTAAGTGTGTCAGGTCTGAGGTACCTACTCAGAACTGGGCTCACCTGCTTCCCCCGATTCTGCCTAGATGTACTCAGGTTTATCTGCAAATCTTTTTATTTATTTGTTCTTTTTCTTTTTCTTGAGTCAGAGTCTCATTCTATTGCCCAGGCTGGAGAGCAGTGGCATGATCATAGCTCACTGCAGCCTTGACCTCCTGGGCTCAGGTGATCAGTCAGCGTCAGCTTTCTGAGCAACTAGGACTACAGGTGATTGCCACCACAGCCAGTTTTTTTTTTTTTTAATTTTCTTTTGTAGAGATGAGGTCTCACTATGTTGCCCAGGCTGGTCTTGAACTCGTGGACTCAAGTAATCCTCCCACTTCAGCCTCCCAAAATGCTGCAATTACAGGTGTGAACAACCATACCTAGCCTATCCCCAAATCTCAGACTCTTCTACAATAACAACAGCAGGATATTAATTTTCAACATAAAACTACACTATTCTATACTACAGACAGTAATCAGATTTTCCATATGCATAAGCAATATGAAGTCATATCAATCGCTTTCTGTAAATAGTTAAGTTATAACATGTAGCCAAGTAATATTAATTACACGAGTGACCTGATTAATCTCAGTTGGATTTCTGAGGTATAAGAACAGAAATGAAAGCAATTTTCTGATTGACTTTATTCAATTGATAGAGAAAGTCAAGAAGATAATTCTATCAAAACATCCATGCCTCATACGGGTATGTTAGTCTATTTCTAATGCAGGTGTTTTGATACCTTCATTATGTTTTGAATGTGTACCAATCAAGGGTTTCCAGAAAAACAGAACCAATAACCAATAGGATGGGTGGATAGATACAAGGAGGGACCCCCCCATAGGAATTTATTTACTAAAAAGTGTATATTTATTCTTACATGTTTAAACTTCAGTCACCTTCAAAGTGCTCCCTGTTTGATGCAATACACCTATCAAGATGCTTTTTCCACTGCTCAGAACAGTTTAAACTTGTCCATTTTGATGCCTTTTAGTGCTTCTGCCATTTTTTGTTTCACCTCTTTCACATTAGGCAAAATGTTGCCTTTGAGAATTTTTTTCATCCAGGGAAACAAAAAAAAGTTGCTCAGTGTGAGATCCGGTGAATAGGGTGGGCGGGGCATGGGGATCATGCTGTTTTTGGTCAAAAATCGCCGACTGAACACTTAGGTGAGTGTGGGCAGGTGCGTTGTCATGGTGGAAGAACGAGTCACCTGTTTGCCACAACTCATTTCTTCCACAAATTGTGATGTGACCTTCTTGAAACTTACAGATAAAAACTTTGGTTCACCAGTTGGTAAAGAGGAACAAGTTTCGAGTGTATATAAGGGGCCCATCCTCCAAAAGATCATTCTGGGGGTCCCCCTCATAGATAGAGATTTATTTTGACTGGGCACAGTGGCTCACACCTGTAATCTCAGCATTTTGAGAGGTTGAGGCGGGATAATTGCTTGAGACAGTAATTTGAGACCAGCCTGGGCAACAAAGTAACTCATCTCTACAAAAAATACAAAAATTAGCAGTGCGGTAGTATATGCCTGTAGTCCTAGCTATTCAGAAGGCTGAGGCAGAAGGATCGCTTGAGCCCAGGAGGTCAAGGCTGCAGTGAACCAGGATCATGCCGCTGCACTCCAACCTAGGGGACAGAGTGAGACTTTGTCTCCAAAAAGAGAGACTTTTATTTTAAGCAGTTAACTCACTCACTCATTTGTGGGAACCAGCAAGTCTTGATATCTGCAGGGCAGGCCAGCAGGCCAGCAACTCAGGCAGGAGATGGCGCTTCAGTCTTGAGGTAGAATTTCTTTTCTGAGAAACTTCAGCTTTTTCTCTTAGGGCCTCCAACTGATTGGATGAGGCCCACCACATTATCAAGGGCAAGCTCCTTTACTTAAAGTCTACTAATGTACATGTCAATGACATCTGCAAAATATCTTCACAGAAACATCTACTTTGACCAAACAACTAGGCACTGTACCTAGCCAAGCTGGCAGGTAAAATTAACCATCACAGTAACCTCTAAAAGAAAGCATCCTACTCTTTACAGGAAGTTCAGAACTTGAAAATACCACCACGTACACAAAAGAGTGTGCTAAATTTTAGTTGACAGTAATTCAATTGCTATTTATTTATTTTCGTAGAGACAAGGTCTTGCTATGTTGCCTGAGTGGGTCTTGAACCCCTGGGTTCAAGTAACTATCTCGCTTCAGCCTCCCAAAGTGCTGGGGTTACAGGCATGAGCCACTATGGCCAGTGGAGAGTAATTCATAGTGAGAGTTTACCATACTCCTGGGCAGGTGAAGGCACCAGCCATACTCAGAGGCTGAGCCAAGGGCTGAGGGAGGTGACCCGAGTGAGGCAGGAGTGCTTCCCCTGGCAGAGGGGACAGCCTGGGATACACAGCCCATGCCTGATCTGATGCATTCAAGGTACTGTCCCGGAGCCGGCGAACCACATGAGCTTTCTTGGACTTCAGCCTCAGGCTGTGAGTTTGGGGTCGGACAGGAGAGGAACTGACAGGATGGCAGCGTTCCTGTCCTCAGGACCCCGTGCCTGTGCCACCCTTCCCTTCAAGATGAATTCACTCTATCCTTCATATGTATCAAGGGTGCCAGCCTCGCAGTGATCCCCAGGGATGTAAGGATGAGGAAGTCGCAAGTCTTACCCCAGCAAAGCCCACAGTCAGAAGGGGGAGGCTGCCAGGCATGCCACAACCACCACCGGTTGGGAGGGTGATAGGCTAGCCTGGGGAGGGGTGCAGTGGGAACTCCAAGGTTGGGTTGGGGGAGGGAGGAGACCTTTTCACACTTCAAGAAAGTCAGGAAAGGCTTCTGGGAGCAGGTGACCTTGGGAATCCTTCCGTCATTTCATAAATAAAGATCAAACCATAAATCTCCGGAGGGTATTTGTCACAGTTCGGAATGGAAGAGATCATTCTGAACTGTGACAAGTCACCTCAGGAAAGACAGATACTGATTCTTAAGACTTTTTCTATGGGCCAGATGACTTAAGTAGTCCAAGCCAGATATCAGCAAGCTCTAACTCAGCCGCCCAGCATTCTCCCCAGTCCTACGTTTCTGATTTAAGACTGTCAGGAATGACCTCCAGGGGTGTTGTCAAGATCTCTTCAAACAGATAAACATATTTGCTATGTAATGTGATCAAGCAGTTTAACGGTGAGCAAGTTGAGACAACGTGATTAAAAATGAAACTAGTAACAGCGGCATTCAACACTTCCAAAAAGGATGAGAACCACCACCAGAGGTGTGAAACCACCCTTAAAATGAGCTGAGTGCCTTTGAGAAATCCATCAAGACATGTTTAGGAACCCGAAAAGTGACTAAACCCACAGGGCTATTTCTGAGTGGATAGTTGCCATTTGAGCCTTTATATGTGAAGGAAATTAACTGCCTCCTGGTCATGCAGTGGCTATTTATGGAGTGACTTCTGTGCTGAGTCAGCAGTGGAGATTCTGATTCACCCACAGCTCTTAGAGGGAAGCTGATGAGCTGGGACACGTGAGACTATCATGTTCAAGGCCAGTGCCGATGAGACTCGCAGGGCACTGTGCCAGGATAAGAGACTTATGGAGATGGGGACCTGGGGAGCGTCAAGGAGGTCTCTCCAAGAAGGGGACTGGTATAATCAGGATGTTTGTCCCCTCTGAATCTCACATTGAAATGTGATCCCCGTTGTTGGAGGTGGGGCCTGGTGGGAGGAGTCGGGGTCACGGGGGGGGGGGGGGGTGGGGGGTGCTGATTTCTCACGGATGACTTGGTGCCCTCCCTGCAGTTATGAGTGGGTTCTCACTCTAGCGGTTCCCGGTGAGAATTGGTTGTTTAGAGGCACCTGGAACCTCCTTCTCTCTCCTGCTTCCCCTCTTGCCGTGTGACATGCCTGCTGCCCCTAGCAACACTGCTGGGCAGACATCTGGCCTGCCAAACATAACAGACATTTAAACAGAGTAAGTGCTGAGGCTATAAGCATGCACCACCACACTCAGCTAATTTTTTAAAAAAACCTTTTGTAGAGGTGAGGTCTCACCATGTTGTCCAGGCTGGTCTTGAACTCCTGGCCTCACTTTCTGTCACGAAAGCAGATGCTGGCACTGTAAATCAAAATAAACCTCTTTTCTTTCTAAATTACCTAGTCTCAAGTATTACTTTATAGCAATGTAAAATGGACTAAGGCAGGGACCTTACAGCACAGGCAGGGCAGGTGAGAAGGGTGAGAGAGACAATCTTGGTTGGGCTTCCGGAAAGGAAATAGCCAGGTGATCAAGGCAGGAAGAGTCTAGCCCTCTGAAAGCACTGGCGGGCTTCAAAGTGTAGAGGCTGGAAAGGAAGAAAAGGAAGCAGGCCAGGCCACAGGACCACACTATGGGGTTCGAGTCAAGCTTGATAGAAATCAAAAGAGGATCTGGTACAGTGTTAGCCCAGAAGTGTTTCTTACTTTCCTGGTGGATGTTTGCTATTGTGTTTGGCAGGATTGGACAGGGGGAATGTTCTCTCAGTCAAGTAATTTTGTTTGGAGTTGCTGTCTGTCCTCAAGGTCAGCCAGATGTACCCCCTTATCCTGTAACCCCCAAGGCCAGGTCAGCTGGACAAGTGCACCCAACCGCCTGGATCCGCCTTTCCTCATGACTTCAGACTGCTAGTTTGTGAAACCACACCGTCTCTCTGGTGCTTCAATGTCTTGCTCTCTGCCGGTGGGGCAGCCAGACCTGTTTCGTAATGGGGATGAGAAAACCTGGGGCTCAGCAGTTCATTCTGAGTCTCTCTGTTGCCCAGGCTGGAGTGAATTGGCATGATCACAGCTCACCACATCCTCCACCTCCTGGGCTCAGGCAATCCTTCTGCCTCAGCCTCCTGAGTAGCTGTGGCTACAAGTGCACACCATCACACTCAGCTAATTATTTAAATGTATTTTTTATGTTTATTGTTTATTTTTGTAGAGGCAGGGTCTCCCTATGTTGCCTAGGCTGGCCTCCAACTCCTGGGCTCAAGCAGTCCTCCTGCCTTGACCTACCAAAATGCTGGGATTACAGGCATGAGCCACCATGCCAGCCAGCAGCTCTTGATACTGACTCTGCAGCAGAATCATCGTGGATGCTAACTGTTCCTATAAAGACCAAATCTTTTCTGGGCTGTCCCGGCCCCAACTGCTCTGCTCAGGCCCTTGGGAGAAGAGCCAAGGTCAACTCTCATTAATGTCAGCAGATTTCTTCTAGGAGAGTAGACATGATCTTTCCTTTTCTGTGAGTTCCAAATTATAAGCTGAAAGCTCTTCCCTGCTGTCCACACACAGCCATTCTGAAACTCAGAACCATTTTCACAGGGATCCAGCGAGGTGTTTAACACCATGGACAGCGCCCCTGGATCTCGACCCGGAGAGGCTACCTAATAAAACAATATCATAGGTTCTACAAAGCAGGCAAGACAGGTTCAGAAACACCCGATTCCAGAGAAGCACTATTACATTGGAATACACTTAAAAATAGATCACACATTCTCACAACTGAATTTTTTTTTTAAAGATGAAAGTACACCCGTCAAAGTTTAAATGCCCATCTTTATGGAGAATATTCATCTGTACTCTCACCACAGCTGAGCAGCTAACCCTGAACTGGGTGCCCGGGGCAGCCAGCCAGCTGAGAGGCGGGCCTGTGGGGCAGCAGGAGGCCGGCTTTGGTCTCTCACCGCCCATGTCTGAAACCCCGAGCCTCACTCTTCTTGCCTGTGAAATGAGGATGAGAATATAAAGGCCTTAGCAGAAAGCTGCCCATTGTTTTAGGACCACTCAAATTATGTGATCATGTTTCCTTCACCATTTCCATTTTAGTTTTTTAAAAAAAGATGTGGCTGGGCATGATGGCTCATACTTGTAATCTCGCCATTTTGGGAGACTGAGGCAGGAGGACAGCTTAAGGCCAGCAGTTCAAGATCAGCTGGTAAATATAGCAAAACCCTGTCTCTAAAAAAATTTTTAGAATTCGCTGATCATGATGGTGTGTGCCTGTAGTCCCAGCTTCTTGAGAGGCTGAGGTGGAAGGATCATCTGAGCCCAGCAGGTCAAGGTTGAGGTGAGCTATGATCAGGTCACTATACTCTAGTCTGGGGGATGGAGTGAGACTCCAGAACTCAACAAACAAACCAACAAACACACCCCTCAAATCCAAAAAACAAACAAAAAACACAAAAGAGAGATTTGGAATGTAAAAAAAGGAAAAATTAAATGGGCACATATGAAATGCCAGATTACCTTAAACATGTGGAGAGTTCAATAGAAGATAGGATTAAAATCAGTAGGTATGTGGTGGTGTGCGTGTGTGTACATGTGTGTTTGTGTGTGTGTGCATGTGTGTGTGCATGCACTCAGGTGCACAAGATGGAGTTGGGTGAGACAGGCACTAAATGTTAAATCAAAAATTAACATTACAATTTTAACTCTGAAAATTAAGGAAGGTTATCTCAATAGCTTATATTAAAAATTACCAATATAACAGTTTCTAGAATTAAAAGCCATGATGTATAACTTCAGAAGGGAAGAGAACACATACAACACAGCCTCTGGGCCAACAAACAATAAATACATACATTTTTTAAAAGGAGAGAAGAAGCAACAAGGAAGTCGAAGATAAATCCAAAGAACTAGATACTAGAAGTATGCAAAAAGCATGGGTGCAGTGGCTCACGCCTATAATCCCAGCCCTTTAGGAGGCCGAGGTGGGAAGATTGCTTGAGTCCAGAAGTTCAAGACCAGCCTGGGAAACATAATGAGATCTCATGTAAAAAAAAAAAGAAATTGCCAGATGTGGTGGTGCACACTTGTAGTCCCAGTTATTTGGGAGGCTGAGGTGGAAGCATCACCTGAACCCAGGAAGTCAAGGCTACGGTGAGCTGTGATCATGCCACTGCCACTCTGTCCAGTCTGGGTGATAGAGTGAGACCCTGACTCAAAAAGAAGAAGGAGAAGGAGAAGGCAAAAATTTATCAATTAGACTAAAAATATAAATGATGCAGAAACCCAAAGTAAGAAAACTTCCAGAAAGTTTCTTAAAATAAAACACAAGCAAATGCTATATATGAGTCATGACTACAGAAAGCTGAAACAGGTTGAAAGTGGAAGACACAGGGGCAGACGTTTTCTAATTTAAGATTCTCTTGGCTGTTCTAGCATTTTGCATTTCCATATACATTGTAGAATAAGCTTGCCAATTTTCACATTAATAAGCATGTGGGAATGTTGCTTAGAATTGGATTTAACCTGAAGATCAGTTTGAGAGAATCAGCATCCTTACAGCACAGGTTTTTCTGCTCTGCAGAGATGATCTATCCTTCTGCTTACGTGGGTCTTCCATTTCTCGAAATGATATTTTGTATGTAAAGCTCTTGTACATCTTTTGATACATCTATTTCTAGGTATCTTATTGTTATATTGTTGTTTTATTGCAAGTAGTATAGTTTAAAATTCATTCTAATTTTTTTGGCTTTATTTACTTATTTTTCTTGAATTATCACCCTGAATAGGACCTCCAATATAATTATGGGTAAAGTGTGATAATGGTCATTCTTGTCTCATTTCATGAGAAAAGTTTGTTTTTTTTTTTTTGTTTTTTTTTTTGTTTGTTTTTTTTACCTATTCAGTAAATGGTGCTGGGAAAACTGGTTGACCACATGCGAGAAAAGTTTTAAAATACTTTATCATTAATAGGTTTATGTAGGTTTTTTCTTGACTTCTTAATTCAATTAAGGATATACCACTCTTGTCCATAAGTTTTTTTTTGTTTTTAAAAAAGTCACTAATAGGTATTAAATCTTATTTTAAAAATTTTCCGCATCTATCTAGATGATTATATAATTTTCCTCCCATTTTTTATGTATTTATGTATTTATTTTGAGTCAGAGTCTCACTCTGTAGCCCAGGCTAGAGTACAATGGCATGATCATGGCTCACTGGAGCTTTGACCTCCTGGACTCGGGCAATCCTTCTGCCTCAGCCTCCCAAGTAGCTGGAACTACATGTGTGCACCACCAAGTCTGCTAGTTTTTTTTATTTTTGCAGAAATGAGTTCTCGCTATAATGCCCAGGTTGGTCTCAAACTACTGGCCTCAAGCAATCCTCTTGACTCAGCTTCCTAAATTGCTGAGATGACAGGCGTGAGTCATTGTGCCCAGCTCTCCTTTTTATTTTAATGTGGACCATTACATAGATTGACTTTCAAATGTTAAACCAGTATTGCAAGAAACTCAATTAAGACCTGATGTAGTATCATATTTATATATTGCTAGATTTATTTTATATTTTATCCAGGTTTTTTGCATCTACGTTCCTATGAGAGATTGGCTCACAATTTTCCTCAAAAGTAACCTGGGAGCTGTCCCCACTTCTTCATGATCTGAGAGTCTGTGCAAGATTGATGGCTGTAGAATGTGAAGTCATTCCCCTTTTTCTGTTTTGTGTGCAGGTCATATATATATTCTTTTTTTTTCTCAATCAATTTTATTCATGTTTTCAAAAAATGAGCTTTTTGCTTTGTTATCTCTATTGTACATTTGTTTTCTATTTCATTGATTTCTGTCCTTGATTTTATTGCATTCTTTCTTCTGTTGAAAGAATTGTTATTCCTATGAATGTGAATTACAAATACCAAATCTATGATCTTAGCTATTTTTGTATGGGAGAGAAGCAAATAAATTCAGGAAAGGGCACAGAAGGGCTGAACTAAGCTTGAAAATTGTACTAAGAAAAATGATAGACATTTTCTGGATTATAAATAAGTCATACTTAAATTTAAAAATGTAATGACTATACATTGCATATAAACTAAAATAATAAAAATGTGTCTGTGACAAGGCATAATTGTCAAAAAGCAAAAAAAAAAAAAAAGTTATTCTTCTCCCAGGTTCATAAAATTATGATGAAAATTTAGATTGACTTTAAGCCTTTCTTTCTTTGAAATGTATGAATTTCAAGCTATGAATTTTTATTTTAATCGTCACCAGACTTTTTTTTTTTTGAGTCAGAGTTGTTGCCCAGGCTAGAGTGTGGTGGCACGCTCACAGCTACTGCAGCCATGACCGGGTGATCCTTCCGTTTCAGCCTTCCAAGTAGCTGGGACAACCGGCACGCCAGCACTCCAGGTTAATTTTTTTATTTTACTGTAGACACGAGGTATCACCATGTTGCCCAAGCTGGGCTCGAACTCCTCTTGCCTCGGCCTCTCAAAGTGCTGGGATTACAGGCATGAGCTGCCGCACCCGGCCCTTTACCAGATTTTCTTTTTCTTTTTTTTTTTAGTTGGAGTCTCACTCCGTCGCCCAGACTGGAGTGCAATGGCCGCTCCCGGCCACTGCAGCCTTGACCTGCTGGGCTCCGCCGATCCTTCCGCCTCAGCCTTCCAAGTAGCTGGAACTACAGGCGTGTGCTACCACGCCCGGCTAATTTTTCGATTTATTGTAGAGATGAGGTCTCGCCAAGTTGCCCAGGCGGGTCTCGAACCCACGGGCTCAGGCAATCCACTCACCTCAGCCTCCCAAGGCGCGGGATTACAGGCTGAGCCACCGAGCCCAGCTACCAGATTTTGATATGTCATTATCATTTTGTTCCAAATGTTCTCTATTTGTTTTCCTCATTTACTTTTTTACCTATAGGTATTTTAGAACTATTGCTTAATTTTCAAACAGCTGGGAATTTTCTTGTTTTTTTTTTTCTTTGTTTACTTTCACTTGGTCAGAGATAGTCTCTTTATTATTTACATTTTTTGAAAATTTTGAGGCAGAATTTTATTGACCAGTCATGACCAATCTTGGCAAATGCTTCATGTGCTTAAAAATAACCTGTATAATGTGGGTTTAAGGTGCAGTCTTCCATATACGGTAATTAAGCCAAGTTTGTTAATTGTGTCATTCAGATTTTCACATCTGCTTTGCAATACATGTGTTAAGTCTACATTATGGTTGTGAGTTTATCTACTTATCCTTTATGCTTTTTGCTTTACGTATATTTTGAAGTTCTGTTATTAGTTGCACACAAATTAAGATTTATGACATCTTCTTAGTGGACTGACACCTTTACCATTTTCAAATGTTTATCTATAGCAATTCTTCTTGCCTTAAAGTCAACTTTGTCTCATGTTAGTATAGGTGTACCAGCTTTTTTTAGGCTTGGTTTTCCTGGCATATCTTTTTGCATGCTTTTACAGTCAACCTTTCTGTGTCCTGATTTTAAAAGTCTATATCTCGTAAGCAGCACCTAGTTGGGATTTAAAGAGTCTATCATACTCAGAGATCTATCACAGAAACAAATAACAGAGTACCATATGTTCTCACTCATAAGTGGACCTTGAACAAGTAGTGGGAAACTGCTAGGGGAATGGGGGTGGGATTGGCAATTGAGGGAAACTGCCAGGGGAGGGAGGGGCACACCTCATCAAAAAGAGTACCTGCATAATGAACATTTGTATACCTAACCCTGAATTGTACCCCACGTCTTTAAAAAAAAAAAGCCTTGACTGACAGTACTAATCTGTTTCTTGGAGTATTTAGGCCGTTTATGCTTAATGTAATCACGGGTGTGGTTGGGTTTATATCTCCCACATTACTATCTGCTTTCCAGTTGTTCCTTTTTTCTCTTTTCACGACTTCCTATAGCTTAAATATTTATGTCATCTTATTTTCCCTAAATTATCAGACTGGTTGCACATTCTTCTAAAATCCTCGTAGTGGTTATCTACAGAACTTATTATTTTAAGATTAGAAGAAAAAAACCTATTTAAACAGTATCAAAATGCTCTCCAAGACATATTGAGAAAACATATTGAAACGGAAGTAATAATCACAAATTGATATCAGACAAAATATAATTCAATGTGTGTTGGCTTATGTTATAGGATTCGTGAAGACTGAGAAATATGTTTTCCCAGAGCCCCCTTCTCTGTATCGCTTTGGCCACAGTTGACCAAGGGAGAAGTGCACAAGATTTGAAAGGTGAAAATCATTAACCTTACAAGTAAGAAGTCAGTAATCTTAGAAGGTTGTCACGGTCAGATGTAATGAAAGACAAATGCAGAGAAAACTGTAGACCCCAGCATGTCTTCACTCTTCCCTGTTCTGGATCCAACTCATCTCGCTCACTGCTGGCCCTGCTGACCATCGGCATCCCCAGGTCACCACAGGCACCTGGCTGTGGACCTGCAGTTACTCAGGGGTAGCATCTCCCCAAGGCAGTGGTTTCCCTACACCTCGCCATGGGCTTGTCCATCGAAGTCCCACTCCTCGGGCTGGAAGTGCAAGCTCTCACTTGTCGCCACTTCTGGTACTTCAGGCCAGCGGTGAGCGATGCTTCTCTGCGTCTCTACCTCCTTGCCAGCCCTTCACTCTGTCAGCTACTCCCACATCTGTGAGCTCTACTTCTTCAGTTACTGAAAAAGAGTGCTTTCAAACAAAAGGCAAAAACTATTTAGAAATACAAAGAAGTCTGACAGAAACAGAATTTTATGCTAAATAAACTTGAACATCCTGGTGAAATGAATGTTTCGTTAGAAAGATGAAAATAACCCAAATGGATTTGATAAGAAATAGAACACCAGGAATGGGCACTTTAAAATTTAAAATTTATTAAAAAATCTGTCTTCAGTGTTAAGGTGGTCAGATCATTTTACAAATCATTATTGTGAAGTCTTTAAGGAAAAATGCCATTATTTAAACTACATAAGAGTATCACTTACAAATATGAAAACTTCAATAATGGATTAATGGGTATTGTCTAGTAGTATATTCTGGTAATAACACACCACGCCTAAGTGGATTTTATTGCTAGAATGTGAGTGTGATTTAATATAAATGAAGCTGTTCTACAATTCTTGAATGAATAAATGGGCCAAAGGTGAAAGGTTATAGGATATTTTGATCACTGCTAAAAAGATATTTGATAATATTCACTTTTTAATTTTAAAAAGCTTCTAGAGTTAGGAATAAATGTCATTTAAAAAATAATCTAATAACCTATTAGAAACCAGCAACCAAATAATATCAAACAATGAAAAAAATCATTACAATCCCATTAAAATCATCCCCATTAAAATCACAAACAAGAGAAAATGTCTGCTATCATTGATTTATATTTTCATTGTCTAATGATTCTAGGTAATTAAATAAGATGAGAAAAATATGAAGCAGCATACTGCAAAGCAGGAGACAATATTGTCTGTCTTTACAGGTGATTTGATTGTCTACCTGAAAAACCCAAGAAAGTCATTGATTAAAATTACTCTTATTAATAACAAACTCTGATTGGATGGTTGTTAGCAATCCAATACACAGAAATCAATCTTTCCAACACAGCAGCAATAATGAATAAAGCTAAAAGAAAATATATGTATTTTCAATAAAACAATATAAAGATACTTGTAATACACTTTAAAAGAATGTGTAGAGTCATTGCAAAGTATTTATCACTTTACTTCCAGACATAAAGTTTTTAGATAAATACAGACAGCATTCTTTGGCCTGGAACAGTGGATCATACCTGTAAGCCCCACACTTTGGGAGGCTGAGGCAAGAGGCTTGTCTGAGCCCAGGGGTTTGAGACCAGCCTGGGTAACTTGTGGGGATCTTGTCTCTACAATAGATCCAAAAATTAACTGGGTGTGGTGGCCCATGCCTGTAGCTCCAGCTGCTTGGAAGACTGTGTCGGAAGGATCTCCTGAGACAAACAGTTCAAGACTGGTAGCTGTGATGTGCCACTGCACTCCAGCCTGGGTGACAGAGTGAGACTCTGACTCAAAAGAAAAAAGAAAAGAAAAGAAGAAAAACCCAGCATTCTTCTGGGTTGAAGACCTATATGAATTGTCATATATTAAATATAAGTTGATAAAATTAATTTATAGAATCTACAAATGTAATATAACACATTTAAATTTATATTAAAAACCTCCAGGAGAGGTTTGTTTTTTGAACTTACCAAAATTATTCTAAGATTTATCTGGAACAATATGTTTGCCAGGATAAATAGATTTTTTTTTTGGTAAAATGGCATTTAATTTTTGAAGAGGGCACTCACCAGATACTAAGCATACTAATTTACAACATAATAAAGCAGCATATTTCTGTCAAAGAATGAACAGACAAATCCCTAGCACAGAATAAAAACTTTAATACATACGCAAGTGGTTTATCATGCCATAATCTCAACAACTGGAGAAACAGTATATTTAAATGAATGATTAATTATTTAGAAAAATGAATTAGACTTATTGTCTCATGTTTTACACAAAAATAAATTCAAAATGCATTGAAGTTTTAAATGTGAAATGTAATTGACAATGGTGGAAGTGAGTACGCATACGCATGTGTATTTGGTTGGATGAGGACATTCTCGGCACAACTCACAGGCAGGAAACATATTCTGTAAATAGTTACTCCCTTCACATTGGTTGATTATTATTCTTAAAATGTTATACCCACCCATTGAACCATTGTTTTATGTTTCATGATCCACTAGTTGAAAACATTTTGTCCTGGAATCTTTCTCTCATAAAAAAGTAAAAACTGAAAAGATTTTTTAAAATAACAGGTTTTCTTTACTGTAAATATAATTTTTCCCATAAAATTATGTTACATTTTAGATATCAGGAGACTTTAGTGCTGAGAGGTTCTAACTTGAATTAAACTTGTCTAGTTAAAAAAAAAAAACAACTTTTAAATTGGCAGAATATAAGCAAGGCACTAACATTGGCAGCAATTTTTCATAGCTGCTTCAAAAATTTGAATTCTTAGGCTGGATGGCTCATGCCTGTAATCCCAGCACTTTGGGAGGCTGAGGCAAGAGGATTGCTTGAGTCCAGGAGTTCAAGACCTTCCTGGGCTTGCAAGATCCATCTCTAAAAAAAAAAAAATCCTGGAAATGCTTTTCCTGGGCAGCATATTTTGTTTTGGAGCTTTCTATCTCCCCCTAAATAATTTGAGAACCATCCTTTTAGTTTGTCATTTTATTATTTAGACTTGAAATGGATTCACCTATCTGTCACTACTTATGTCTTTATTAACTAATAATATAATGACAGCATTTATGTGTATATTTCCTATGACACACCACACTTCACAAACTCCTCCTTAGAAATTAGAGGTAAAAGGCCAGGCTCGGTGGCTCGGCCTGTAATCCCAACACTTTGGGAGGCCGAGGTGAATGGATTGCCTGAGTCTGCGGGTTTGAGACCCACCTGGGCAACTTGGCAAGAACTTGCCTCTACAATATATCAAAAATTAGCTGGGCATGGTAGCATGCGCCTGTAGTTCCGGCTACTTGGAAGGCTGAGGCCAGAGTCCAGCAGGTCGAGGCTGCGATGGCCGGGAGCATGACACTGCAGTCCAGCCTGGGTGACAGAGTGAGACTCCAACTCTCTCTCTCACTCACACACACACACACACACACACACACACACACACACACACACATACACACACAAAGAAATTAGTGGTAAAGAGGTGAAAGTCTCTCCCACCTTCCTCCAATAACTGTGTGCCTTATGCAAAACATTTGATATGGTCTGTGCTTCTAAAATATGCCAAATGCATCATCCTGAAAAGAGTTTGTTTCTCTGGAAAAAAAGCTAGCCAAGATCACTCTTTCTAAATTTATGATAAAAAGTATCATTCTAGTTGAGAAGTACATGTTCCATTCAAAAGGAATGAAAGTGAATTTTAGAAGGACTATGTAATTTCCAGGCGCGGTGGTACATGTTTGTAATCCCACCATTTTGGAAGGCTGAGGTGAGAGGATTGCTTGAGCCCAGGAGTCTGAGACCAGTCTGGGCAGCATAGTAAGATCTCAGCTCTACAAAAAAGTCCAGGCACAGTGGCTCACGTCTACAATTCCGGCACTTTGGGAGGCTGAGGCGAGAGAATTGCCTGAGCCCAGGCGTTTGAGACCAGCCTGGGTAACTTGGTGAAACCTCGTCTCGTAATTCCAGCTACTTGGAAAGCTGAGGTGGAAGGGTCACCTGAGCCCAGCAGGTGGAGGCTGCGGTGGCTATGAGTGTGCCACTGCACTCCAGCCTGGGTGACACAGTAAGACCCCAACCAGGAAAAAAAAAGTTAGCCAGATGTGGTGATGCATGCCTGTAGACACAGCTACTTGGGGGGGCTGAGGAGAAAGAATCGCCTGAGCTCAGGAGGTCAAGGCATGCCCCTGCACTCCAGCCTGGGTGACAGAGTGAGATCTCAATTCAAAACAAAAGAAAACAAAATAAAATGACCCCCACAAAAACACAACCAAAACACCCAAAACACACACACACACACAAACAAACCTTGCACCCTATATGACAGCTTCTTTGAAAGTTTTAGGGTCAAGAATATGACTTTTCTAATTAAGCAACCCATTTCAATCTTTCAACTTTTACTTCGTAATTGCTACATTTTCAAACACGTGTGAAGAACCTGTGTCTTGTGCTTTAAGTTGATCCCTTCCTAGACATGGGCTGGCTTAGAGCCCGGGCCCCTAGGCATTGAGTGGCTGCTCCTTACACATGTAGTCTTGAATGCTTTCCCTGTCCCTGCTGTTTGGAGGATGTAGAAGTAAATGATGTCTCTCACATTTTAGTTTGGGACATTTGTAGGCTTCTTCTTTTATTTTATTTTATTTTTTGAAGTGAAGTTTTACTCTGTCGCTCAGGCTGAAGTGCAGTGACAAGACCAGGGCTCATCCCCACAGCCTCAAACCTGGGCTCAGGCAATCCTTCAGCCTCATCCTTCTGAGTAGTTGGGACTACAGGCATGTGCCACCATGCTCAGCTAATGTTTTTTGTAGAGACGAGGTCTCGCTAAGTTGCCTAGGCTGGTCTCCAGCTCCTGGGCCCAAGCGATCCTTCTGCCTCGGACTCCTAAAGTACTGGGATTACAGGTGTGAGCCACTGTGCCTGGTCTTGTAATTAAAAAAAAAAAAAGACCAAATCTTAGCCAGTTGCAGTGGCCAGGTGTGGTGGCACACACCTGTAGTCCCAGCTGCAATGGAGGTTGAGGTGGGAGGATTGCTTGAGCCCAGGAGTTCAAGATGAACCTGGGCAACATAGCAAGATCTCTTTTTTCAAAAGGGGGGGACGGGGGATGGGGAGGGGAGGGGGAGGGAGTTGGGAGGGAAGGGAGGAAGAAGAAAATTACCTGGGCATGGTGGCATGTACCTATAGTCTCATTACTCAGGAGGATGAGGTCAGAGGGTCACCAGAGCCCAGGAGGTCAAGGCTAAGGTGAGCCTTGACTATACCACAGTACTCCAGCCTGGGTGACAGAGTAAGACTCAGACTCAAAAAAAAAAGCCCCGATCACTGTTAGGAGAGTTTCTCCCCTGCAACATGGGGATGTGGCATACCCCAGAGGACCTTGCCCCACCTGTGAACTACAACAGAGTGGTGAGGCCTATAGCCACTCAAATCACATCAGCACATATTCTTAGAGGGCCTTCAGCCTGCAGGCCACAGGGCCAACACTTGCAGTCCACTACAGACACAGAGCAAAAAAGGAGCGAAAAATGAAAAAGTGTACATGTGAACATCATTGACATTGAAGGCAATCTGAGAAGCCCTGCCATTCACACTCAGAATCACCACAGGCATTTGCACAATCTTGTCAGTCTCTACCTCCTAACTCTATCACTTGAGGTTGCTGCGCCAGGAACGCTTCACAAAGGTTTCAGGTGGATCCAGGTCTGGAAGGCGTGGGCTGCCTTGGGAGTGGTCAAGACGACATTGAGGGAGCGCCCAGAAAACGGTGCACCTTGAACCTCGTGTCAGAGGCAGGAAAGCCTGTGACTCCAGTAGCGGCTGTGAGTGAGCCATTCCAATAGATTTTGGGCTCCAGTAAGTGAGTGAGTGGCCGAAAATATAGCTGGTTTGGGTGTGCACTTGTAGGCCCAGCTACTTGGGAGGCTGAGGTGGAAGGATTGCCTGAGCCCAGGAGGTTGAGGCTACGATGAGTCATGATTGTGCCACCGCACTACAGCTTGGAGTGAGACCCTGACTCAAAACAAACAAACAAACAAGGCTGGTCTAGAGATTGAGGTCCCATGGGAGGGTCTCAAATGTCAGTTCTTTCATTGTCAACAACCATGAATTGGACATAACTCTCTCTGCCAGCCCTCTTGCTGAATTCTGCCAAACAAGAATAGACAGGGTTGGCACTGATCGTGTCCCCAGGTACAGGCAACTAACACAGGGACTTAAGTGAGTCAACCCACGATGACCTGACCACGCATGTGTTAACGAACCAGAGACCTGGCCAGGTGCAGTGACTCACACCTGTAATTTCAGCACTTTGGGAGGCCGAGGTGGGAAAATGTTTCGAGGCTAGACATTTGAGACCAGCCTGGGCAACATAGTAAGACTCTGTCTCTTAAAAAATATGTATAAAAATTAGCCAGGTGTGGTGGCACACACCTGTAGTCCCGGCTACTCAGAAGGCTGAGGTGGGAGGATGGCTTAAGCCCAGAAGTTCAAGGTTGTGGTGAGCTATGATTGTGCCCCTCACTCAAGCCTGGGTGACAGAGGGAGCCCCTATCTCTAAAAACAAATAGATAAATAAAAACGAAGGACCAGGGACCAGAGAGGGCCTCCTGGGGGACAGCAGAGGCAGATACCAGGGGCAACTGGGTGGGAGGGAGCTGGGCGACTCACACACAGCTTTTCCAGGCAGAGAGGACAGCACTCAGGCTGGAGGGGAAGAAGGGAGGAGACAGTGAGACCTTCATGGACAGACCAGACAGAGCTTCACAGGCAGGGGCTGGACACCGGCAGTGAGGACGGCGCTGTGGAAAACACAGCCAGATGAAAAACGGTTTGCACAACACCAATGACAATTTGTGCCAATGAGTCAATGATTTGTCCCTTCTGTTATTGCTAGTCTTTTTTTCTTTTTCTTTCTTTTTTTTTTTTTTGAGTCGGTGTCTCACTCTTAAAGTCCTGGCTGGAGTGCAGTGGCACAATTACCACTCACTGTAGCTTTGACCTCCTGGGCTTAGGTGATCCTTCTACCTCAGCCTCCCGAGCAGCTGGGACTGCAGGTACCTGCCACCATCCCTGGCTAATTTATTTTCTTTTCCTTTTTTTTCCCAGCTGCATTTCCACTCTGTTCTCCAGGCTGGACTGCAGTGACATAATCATGGTTCACCACAGCCTCGAACTCCTAGGCTCAAGCGATTCTCTCATCTCAGCCTCCCGAGTAGCTGGGACTACAGATGCACACCTGGCTAACTTTTTGATGTTTTGTAGCAATGAGTCTCACTGTATTGCCTGGGCTGGTCGCAGACTCCTGGGCTCAAGTGATCCTCCTATCTTGGCCTCCCAAAGTGCTGGGATTACAAGCATGAGCCACCACATCTGGCCAGTTTTTAGTCTTTAGAAGTTCTTCTACTACAGAACAGTGGGTGAAGAGCATAGAGTGCATGGCCCTCTGAGCCAGGTCACATTCTATACACTGCAGGTGTTGCTGGAGATGGCTGACATTTTTCACACAGAATATTTAACACCAGCTCTGAGAAACTTGCCTTTGAGTCTGTTCACAGGTATAAAAATGACTCTGGGGACTGTGGTGGGTACCTGACCCCGAGTTCTCATTCTGAGTCTGGGACAGGAAACACCACTCAAGGAAATCCCTGCCGCCCACCGCCAGCGGGGCAGCTCGCACCTACCGCGTGGGAAGGGCTCCATGCATGTGTGCTGAATAATAAACACACAGGGGGATGCATTTATTCATCCAAAGACTGAGCGAGTTGATCACAAAGACAAGACCACATCTGGACACTTTTGAAATGTTTTTCCTGTTTCCAGGCATCTTGATGTCAGGACAGTCACCATTCTTAAACACTTTTAGGATAATGAGCAATAGCCTTGTGAGTGGCTGTGTTGTAAGTTAGCCAGACTGAGGCCGCAAACAGCACACCATTTATTAGCTCCTGGGTTGCAAACTTGAGCACCAACTTGGACCCCTGTGCATGGACAGGGTCAAAGTGAGAGAGAGTCACGAGGACATGGGGCATAGGGGAGGTATCCTTTGTCCAAAGGACTGTGCAGACGATTTCAGAGCCTCCCAGTTGTTTCCATTGTTGTGTGTCTGTCCTCTCCGTCAGAGACCACACAACCCTTCCTCCACCACGTGGCTTGCAGGGCCTTCCCGGCGTCATTTCAGATGATGAGATGCGATTTGATGTGGCACTGTCATAACCCGACAGATCCTGAGGGCCACTGCGTGGTTTCATCATGTGTCTCTTTCGTGTGGCTGAGATGGGCCACCCCTCCAGCCCGGGGCCCCGAATGAAGAAAGCAGGATGTGGAGGAGCTCTGGGGAGCAGAGCTGCCAGTGTGAACCATGTCATTCCTATAAGCCACCAGTATGTGGGAGTTGTTTGTTACTGCAGCATAAATGAGCAAGAGTGAACTGACATGGAGATTGATGTTTAAACATTTTGAAGGCTGGGTCTGGTGGCTTACGCCTATATTCCCACACTTTGGGAGGCTGAGGAGGGAGAATCACTTGAGCCCAGGTGTTCCAGACCAGCCTGGGCAATACAAGGAGACACCATCTCTACAAAATAAAAAAAAAAATGTTAGCCAGGTATGCTGGTGCACACCTGTAGTCTCAGCTACTCAGGAGGCTGAGGTGGGAGGATTGCTTATGCCCAGAAGTTTGAGGCTGCAATGAGCTTACAATTGTGCCACTGCAATTCAGCCCAAGTGGCAGAGGGAGACCCTGTCTCAAAATAAATAAACAAATATAAAAATAAAATAAAGGCCGGGCTCAGTGGCTCAAGCCTGTAATCCCAGCACTTTGGGAGGCCAAGGTGAGGGGATTGCCTGAGCCCCGTGGGTTCAAGAACAGCCTGGGCAACTTGGCAAGACGTCATCCCTACAATAAAAAAAAAAATTAGCTGGGCATGGTAGCGCGCATCTTTAGTTTTGACTCCTTGGAAGGCTGAGGCAGAAGGATTGCCTGAGTCCAGCAGGTCAATGCTGGAGTGGCCGTGATTGTGTCCCTGCACTCCAGCCTGGGTGACAGAGTGAAACTACAAATAAACAATAAATAAAAAAATAAAAAAGAGAGTGTGGCTGGGTGCAGTGGCTCATGCCTGTAATTCCAGCACTTTGGGAGGCCAAGGTAGGAGTAATTGAGCCCAGGAGTTCAAGACCAGTTTGGAAAACATAGCAAGAACTCGTCTCTACAAAAAATAAAATTAAAAAAATGAATCTGGCATGGTCCTGAGCACCTGTAGTCCCAGCTACTCCTGAGGCTGAGGTGGAAAGATCACCTGAGCCCAAGAGATGGAGGGTGTGGTGAGCCATGATCATGCCACTGTACACTGGCCTGGGTGACAGAGCGAGACTCCTGACTCAAAAATATATATACATAAATAAATAAAAATAAAAAAATAAAAAATTTAAAGCTGAACATGGTGGTTCATGTTTGTTGGCCTAGCATTTTGGGAGGCTGAGGTGGGTTGGGTTGGGGGGGGCACTTGAATCTAGGAGTTGGAGACCAACCTGGCCAACATAGTGAGACCCACGTCTACAAAAAATATAAAAAATTAGCTAGGCATGGTGGTATGTATCTGTAGTCTGAGCTACTTGGGAGGCAAAGGTGGGAGGACTGCTTGAACCCAGGAGTTTGAGGCTGTGGTAAGCCATGATCATGCCTCTGCACTCCAGCCTGGGTGACAGAGTAAGACCTTGACTCAAAAAAAAAGTGGGGGGAGGGGGAAGGAAACTGATGTTATGAGAAGCTTTTTTCTTCACAACAGTCCGTTGATGCAGCAGTGGCAGCATCAGCCATTGCCTACGTGTGCCCCTCTGGCAGCACAGAATTCACTGGTCTCAGCCAGCGAGGATCTCTGTCCAGCCTCTGTCTGTGTCTCTAAAAGGGGGCTGTGCCTCCCAGGCTCCTCGGCAGGACTATGAGGGCTCGCTGTCATAAGAAAAGAATCCACAGGTCTGTAAACTGGCTATTTTTAGGCCTCAGTGGACTTGCGCCAGTTTCCCGAGTGTAGCAATTACCCAAATATTGTATTGAACAGAGCCTTGAGAATTTACAACACATGCCTCAGACCTACTCTGGAAGCGAAACAGGTTAAAGACGCCATGCAGCTAACCCACCAAGATAGACACCAAGTCCCCTCAGGCCCCCAGGCCCCTGGCAGGTCCTACTCCCTCCTCTGTGCCTGTCCACACCCGCCCCGCCCTGGGTGAGCTTATCCCATGTGGCCCCGCTAAATGCCAGCCACGCAGGGTTTGCTCCCTGGCGGGCCTCTCAGACCAACTTCTCTTCCAAACGCAAGCCTGTGTGTCCAGCCGTCTCCTGGGCATCTCCCTGGGGATGTATTGTCCTAACATTTCCAGAAGGGAAGGCCTGCGGCTCCACCCAGTGTCCCCACGTCGGGAAATAAGACTTCCATCCATGGTTCAGTAGCCGACCCCACGGACCTTCTGCTGTCTTGCCTCTGTCCCCATTGGTCCCCATGGCTCTAGTTCAAGATCTTCCCTGCATCCGCCTACTGTTTCGCCTCAGCCTCTTGGATAAGTGGAATGTAGGTCACGGGAGAGTAGGTGGGACACGGCAAAATTTTTTTTTTCCATAGAGATGGGATATTGTTTTTTTTGCCCAGGATAGTCTATAACTCCTAGCCTCAAGCTGTCCTCCTGCCCCATCCTCCCAAAGGGCTGGGATTACAGAATGTTAAATGTTCCAGGGTGCTTTTCTTTTCTTTTTTTTGCATCGGGGTCTCACTCTGTCACCCAGGCTGGTGTGCAGTGGCATGATCACCTCTCACACAGCCTTGACCTCCTGGGCTCAGGCAGTCCTCCCACATTAGCCTCCCTAGTGGCTGGGACTACAACCGTATTTTTTGATTTTCTGTAGAGACGGGGTCTTGCTATATTGCCCAGACTGGTCTGAAGCTCCTGGGCTCAAGTTATTCTCCCACCTCGGCCTCCCAAAGTGCTTGGATTATAGACGTGAGCCACCATGCCCAGCCTATGGTGCTTTTGAAATGAACCATCATCTCGCTAAGGCAGTTGCTCCTGTGTTCACCATCTCAGGCATATTATCTTCTTGTGGGACTGTCACAGCCTCCTAACTAGCTCCCTGTCCGGACTGGGCCCCTGCCTGGCTACCTTTCCCCGTAGCACATAGAGTAGCCCAGAGAACATCAATTTGATCTTGATCGCCAACTCAAACATCTCCAGGTCTTCACCTTCTTACCTCGGAGTAAGGAGGGTCCGGCTGTGATGAAGACGTACACGGCTGCGGGTGGGTCTCCCTCTGGAGTCCTACAGGGCTGCTCTTACCCTGGTTGTTAAATGTCAAGTATAGAAGCCAGTGACTCAACTGCATGGTTTAGCAATGATGGGAGATAGCTGGCTTGTGAGTGAGCAAAATTAAACACGTATTTCAAATCTCTGAGTCTGGGGGTGGTTTGTTACCCAGAAAGAGCTGACTTACATACACACATCTTGATTTTTTTAAGGTCCCTTCATTACCTATTCAGGGCCTGTGAGCAACTGAGTTTGGGAACCCTGGTTTAGGCAGAGGTTTTCAAACTTCACTATGCTTAGGAAGTACTCAGGGAATTTATTTCAAATAGAGACCCCTGGCTCCCTCCTAGCTTAGAGGTTAAGTAGCCAGAGTGAGCTCCAGCATTGCTGATTCTGGCTTGGGTAGTCCATGGGATATGCTGTGTAAACCTCCTCCCTTCCCCCATGAGAACAAATAACTAGAACTGTAGTGTAATCTCTAATATCATCCCTTCTCCAACAACAGGAGAGCAAGAGGAGTGGGTTTTGGCCCAAAGGGGGAATGGACTGGGCTTACCTGTGGAAATTGATAAGCAAAGAGAAAGACCTCCTTTGCCCAGGGTCCTAAGAACTGCATTTTACTCTCAGTATCCGTTTTTCAATTTACATTAAGAGCTATATTACTTCTAATTTACATAAAAACATGTATGACCGGATACACAAATAACAGAACCTTGGCTTTAATTACAGAAAATTGTCTGGTGGCTGATGAATCAAACTAGAGGCAAACTGCAAAGCCAGAGCGAGCACAAGGCAATACAGAAAAAGCTGAAGGCTGGACACAGTGGCTCATGACTGCAACCCTGCACTTGGGAAGGCTAAG
>CAUYQG010131411.1:0-21588 GCA_963574415.1 Tarsius wallacei
TTATTGAAATGTGGGAGTTGATCCCTGTCATAATGTTCTTACAGAGTTGTGTTGTTCTTCCTGTTTGTGTGATGTCTTTCTTTTGGCTTTGGAGTTGGCTCATGTGTGTTTTACTCTTTTGCCTGTACTCTTGTGAAGAACACTGTTGTTCTTTTTTCCTTTTCTTCTGTGTTCAATACTTCCTTAAGTGTTTCTTGAAGAGGTGGTCTGGTGGCAGCGTAGGCTCTTAGGGATTGGATATCTGGGAAGGATTTCAACTCTCCCTCACTGATGAAGCTTAGCTTGGCAGGGTAGGTTATTCTTGGTTGAAATTGTTTGGAATATGTAATTTAAAGCCACAATGTGATGTTGCTTCACACCTGTTAGAATAGCTACTATTAAAAAGACAAATGATAAATGTTGGTGAAAACATGGAGGAAGGTGAGACTTTGCACATTGTTGGTGGAAATATTAATTAGTATGGGCACTATGGCAAACAATATGGAGGTTCCTCAATGTTTGAAAATATAACTGCTCTATGATCCTATAATACTGTTACTGGGTATAAAATCAAAAGTAAATTAAACTAGTATCTTAACAAAATTTCTGCACTCCCATGTTCATTGCAGCATCACTGACAGTACTCAGGATATGAACTCAATCTAGTGTCTATAAATAAATAAATATGAAAATGTGGTATGAATAATATTCAACCTTGAAAAAGAAGAAAATTCTATTTTGCATCAACGTGGATGAACCTGAAAGACTTAACTTATGTCAAATAAAATAACCTGCACATAGAAAGACAAATGCCACACAATTTCTCATATAGAATGTAAAAAGATTAAAGTCATAGAAGCAGAGAGTAGAATGGTGGTTTCCAGATGTTGATGGGTGGGGAATTGGAAAGATATTGGTCAAATAGTACCAAATTTTTGTTAGATAGGAGAAATAATTTTTAAAAAATCTATTATACAACATGATATTACATTGTTATATTTAATAACAATGTATTATGTTCTTGAAAATCACTAAGAGAGTAGATTTTAAGTATTCTTACCACAAAAAAAATGATGGTATGTGAGGTAATACATATGTTAATTAGTTCTATTTAGCCACTCCTTAATTTATGCATATTTCAGTAATCAGGTTTTACATGATAAATATATACAATTTTTGTTAATTTAAAATTAATTATTTTTTAAAAGTAATGATGTAAATGAGTAGACATTCTAGGAATTAGTGTGAGACACTCAATCAAAAGAAGCAGAGCAAAAAAACAAAAACAACCAAACAAAAAAGGAATCAGAATGAGAATGAAGAGAGCTATGAGGAAAACCAAAAGAGTGTGGCATCATATAAAACAAATGAAGAACGATTTTTAAAGAATTTCATAATAATCAGCAATTAAATACTGCTTAGAGATTTAGAAGATGAGGATAGAGAGGTATCCTTTTGATTTAATAAAATTAAGATAGTTTTTTATCTTGGAAAGAGTAGATTCCATCAGGCGCAGTGGCTCAAGCCTGTAATCTCAGCACTTTGGGAAGCCGAAGTGAGGGTACTGCCTGAGCCCACTGGTTCGAGAACAGTCTGGGCAACTTGGCAAGACTTCATCTTTACAATAAATCAAAAAATTAGCTGGGCATGGTGGCGTGCACCTGTAGTTCTGGCTACATGGAAGGCTGAGGCAGAAAGAGCGACTGAGCCCTGCAGGCCGATGCTGGGGTGCCCTTAAGCGTGCCACTGCACTCCAGCCTGGGCAATGGAGTTAAACTCCAACTCAAAAAAGAGAAAAGAGTAGATTCAGTAAAATGGTGGAAAGTAAACATTAATTGAAATGAAATGATGAAAGACTGGGAGGTGAGGAATATTATGTCCTATTTTAGGACATTAGTGAATATTAAACAAGTTTTGAGAAAATTTGCTAATAATCAAATGAGGAAGTAGCTTTGGAGAACATGCAGTCAAAGGAGTAATTACAGGGTGCTCTAACTTGATGAATCCAACTGGAAAATCTGAAGTTGAGATAAGGAAAAAGACAAGCTAAATATTGGAGAGCGCCAACAACTTTATGATTAACTGTTGATTTTCTTCTCACCTATTTCTTTAAAAATTTTCAAAAGGTGGTATATTTACTTGTTTATTTGAGCATTCAAACATCCAAACTTAGAATACTGAAAGTAACCACAGATAGTAGCATTACTATAAAGAGCAAAATATCCTTCTAAGGGCTCCTTTCAAGAGCAGACAATTAAAGTACAGTTTACAACTTAATGTATATTTAGTAACCTTCAGCTATGCACTGTTGGGAAACCAAAATAAGTATAATATCCATCTTCATCTCTGTCCTTAACATATATAAACTCTAGTTTTTTGCAGGTGAATTTGATATACTATAAAACACATGTTAATCCCATATCATGTTTCTTATTCTCTTTTATGGCATTTCTTTCATACTGCTTTTCATCACAGTGAGTTGTCTGTCTCTTCTAATAAACTGCAAGTCCCTGGAGGGCATGAGTTATGTCTCGCTACCTCTGTGCCTTCTCTCATTCACCCTCAGTATTCAGTAAATATTTATACATGATAATAACAATGCAATCTTATTGACTTTAGTTTAACTGATGAATTAAATTCAAAATGAACATACAATGAAACTGTGTTGATGCTCAGAATATTATAGCGTTTTCCCACAGATACTTTTCAGAGTGTAAATAAAATTTACCAATAAATAATTTTCATGATATAACAAGTAATACATTTTGTTCGAGTAAGTATCAAATATGTAACTACAATTCAATGCTATTGACTCCAGTGAGAGATGAAACTTAAAATATAGTTTGAGAATTCCCATCATTTATACATCTACTCACTACAATCAGTAGACATTTTCACATGTCTCTGCCCAGGTTTACATACCAAACCCATTCAAGTAATATAAATGGACTTTGTATTCACAATTCTCTTCATTCACTGTAGGTTTCTCCAATTAGAAATCTCTGATACTGAACATATTGGTTTGAAAAGTAGGCATTCCTTTTGCTTTTATTTAAACATTCACCTGCTTCAAATTAGTCACGTCATCTTTCTCACATATCTGTTCCTAAAATATAGATAGATACATGTCACTCACATTTTGTATTGAGTTGATTAGTTGGCATTGTATATACAAAGCAATTAGTGAATGAACTAATTTTCTCCCCATTTTTGGCCATTTGAAGTGGTGTCACATAAAAATAGCTTACAATTCATCTCTAAATTTAGTGAATGTTCTTGGTTTAGGAAAAGATTGAACATTCATAATCAGGTCCTTCTTAATGTATGAGGCAGAACTTACTAAATTTCTCTTGTTCTGAGCTAGATATTAAGAAAATTATGAGTATAAAAATGGTTAAATAGTGTGAATAAAATAAATTCTATATAATTATTGCTAAAATAAATTTGCAAAAGAGTTACTTTATTTGAAAATTTGAGACAAATCTTTCCTGTGACTTTTAACTGCTCTGAGACAAAATATGAAGTTTTCCCAATCCTCTTACACAAGTTTATCTGCCAAACAGCATGCTTACTCATTGTGTTCTCAGATAAGTGAATTTAAAGACATATGTTAGGAGGTGGGCAGGGAAATGGATTTGGAATCATAAGAATTCTGTTTCAAGATGGAATCTGATGAAGAGCTATTTACATAAGTGCTTCCTGGTGCTTATTAGAGTTGTTAGTGGAGGAGGAATGGGAATGTAAGGACAAACTCCAAGTGGTTGGGAGCTAGAAACTCTCCTGGAAGAGGCTGGCTGATGGATTGGACTGGAGGCAAAGGTATTTTCTAGATGAGACCACTCTATATAAATGAGTCTGCTGCTTTTATCGAGCAAAATCAGGGAGCGGGTTCTGCGTGTCTTTCTGAGAGATTAGCAAGTAGAGATGACTAGGAAGATTCTTGATTTCCATTTACGTTTTCTGTTTAAACACTCAAATAGAGTGGTGTTAGATATCTCTGGAGTTTTCCATAGTTTTGAACTTTACTAAAGTCAGAAAGCTTTCAGACTTACTTTTTTTTCAAAGTGTCCTTGTAGTACAAACCATTTTTTTCATTTTTCTTACCTAGGAGTGAGCATATTCTTCTTTCTTCAAATACCCTAAATTGTTCTCCATTCAGAAACTAATCTACAGCAAAGAAATGCAGCATGGGAAAGAAACCACTATATAAATGTTTCAAAATAGCTGAGTGAAAACGGTTATGACTATAATAGCAACATATTATTCCTTCCGTATATGTTGCTTTAACCTTGGCCTTGCAAAAATAGTAAAATTCAAATTACCCAAAAAACAATTAACATGACATTTTACTTAACAAAATTTGAGAAAATTCTGAAGTTTGAAAGTAAGAGACAATGCATAATAAAACAAATTATTGCAGACTATCTCAGAGTACTATTGAACATTTGCCCAAGCTTAATGTGTACTTTTGCATAAATGTGGTCAAAATAGCTGTCTCTCAGAATTTAAATTATAATATTTAATCTTTTCAGAAGTCAGGATGGTAATATTTTGCATTAGCAAGCATTTCATACCACACTTAAAAATGACTTGTATTCCAAAAATTAATTTGTAATAGAATGGTTTGATTTCATGGCACAATGAGTTCTGAGATCCATTGTTCTAACTGCTCAATGCTTAGGGTTTTTTGTTTGCTTGTTTTGTTTTTATTGCTTTTTTAAAGGTTTAACCAACAATATACTTGAAATATCTGCCCACAGCAATATTTCAACGATGCCTAACTGCTAGTGTGATTTATTTTTATAAGTAAAACCAGTTTGAGTTATAATTTAGGATATCACACGTGCTAGTGGCTAATTCTGAGAACAGCAAATAGTGCCATGGTTTGTGCTAAATAGTATTGGAAAAACAGCAACATTTAGAACATGTAGAATTAGGTGAAATTTTTGAGGGTCTCGAAAGTAAGATATTTTCAAATTAATCTTTTAAAAAGTCTAAACTCTACTTTCTACACGTCTGTCAAAAGTCTTCTACAAATGTCTGTTAGCAACAGGGAACAACTATACATGTTTCCCTAATATACTGGACAAATGAGAGACTGCATGCAGGGCACAAAAGCATCTGGACTAGAATGATCGTAGAGAATATAACATGAGAAACATGACAGATGTAGTCTATAAACTTCAGGAGTGCAGGCATTTTTTTTTTTTTTTGTATCTTGTTAACCACCAAAAACCTAGCAAATATTCAATGCAAAAATTAACTTAGGAACGTACTACAGTTGAAACTGGACAAATAGAGTGGTAGAGAAGAGAAGATAAAAGGGAGATTTCAAAGTTCTGATTCAGGATGACTTTGATTCAGTTGGCAGTTTCAGGTTTATTTCTGAGTACGCCTCCATGGGGAATATTGAATAATCTAACTGTGGCCTTTGGTTAAGAGTGACACCCATACATAACTCCTATGAAAAAATTAGATGGATGACATGAGCTGTCATTTGGGGAACCCGGCACTCTGTTAAACACACATATAGTTCTTGTCTGATGACATAATTCATTTTAATATTTGTTAATTAAATATTAAATTTTATAAAGCAGTTTAAGACTGTGTCTCCCTCATCAACAAGGTTATCTGCATAATCAATGTTTGTAAACCTAACCCTGAATTGTACTCCATAACTTTATAATAATAATACTTAAAAAAAAGACCGTGTGTCTGATAAAATATACAGAACCCCCAAAATCGAGTCACTTTAGCAAATAACATATAAAATTCAATAATGCTGAATATATGGGGATTATACATTCAAAACACTTGAGCAAATAATTAAAATTTGGTTAAAAGTTAACTGATATTTCATCACCAAACACAATGCAAGATATCTCTATTTGGAACCCTAAATATAAATAAAATAATTGAAAACTTTTAGTGTCTTTTACATGATATAATGGGACATGAAATAATATTTGCAAAGTTTCAAGAAAAAAATGTATTATTCTGAGGAAAATATCTATGATATATTCACTTTGTTTCTCTGATATATTAAATTTAGTTAAATATTTTAACCAAGATATTTGTAGCTATAATTACAAAAATACTATAAGTAGATGAAAATAGTAAGGGCAGTTTAATATCTCACTTAAGAAATATGAAGCTATGGAATGCCAAGTGTCAGTTTATTAAGATGCTCCATAATGTCAACAAAGACTCAAGTGTATTCCTTCTATTCTGCTATCTTTAACATTTTGGTTAATGTTCTCATATTTGCAAAATGGTTGCAGCAACTCCAAACATCACATTTTCACATGTTTAGTTTTACAAGTTTCTTTTGTGAGCAAGTGTACCTGTATCTTGCATTTTCCTAGGAGGAGGAATGGGATTTCATTTTATTGGCTTAGATTAATCACAATATATCTCTTGAGACTGGAAAGAGCAGACCCATGAGTCATTTGGCTACCGGATAGCTGGACAAAATTGGGTTATGGGTAGCAAGGAATTAAGAGACAACGGTTTTTGGGCAAACAGTAAGGTAACTAGCAGTACATAAGGTTGCACATTGTGTTAGGTACTTAGATGTATTACATAACCATTGATTCTGCTTTTAAAGAAATACTTGGGGCCAGTATAGTATTTACATTTGTGTGGTCATCCCTGAAAAACTGATTAAGTTACACATCTATCATTTATTAAGCATAAGCACGTAAGTCACAGAAAAATTAGTTAGTTTCTTTAAATATCTTAAAAGAAAATTTCCATTTTAATGAATATAATTCTGGCATTCAAAATTGATGAAGGATGAAATGGAATGTTTTATTACCTAACCTTAGCTATGTCTGTCAATTTCAGCGTACATTTGTTTTTATTGTCTTTTTTGGTTGATGGATCAATTCATTGATAGGGTTGAAATCATTCTCGATTTTGGGGCATAGACAAAGTCAATGTGATGATAAACTTTTAAAATCTGAGTAGTAGCTTTTACATTAGGTAAAGAGCATGGTAGCTTCACAAACAAGTGGAAATAGAAATACAAAAAAGGGTAAAAGGTGCTATATCACTGTTTATACTTTTATTCTTTTTTCTTGTTATGAAGACCACCAAATCTTCAAGAGAATATGAGACTTATGTACCATTGGTGTAAACTCAGTACTGATTTTTAATATTAGACACGGAACAGTGAGAGAAGACAACTAAATTTCCCTTAGACTATTTCCAGAAAATTAACACATCCCTATTCAAGATAACCTTGTACAGAATAGCCAAAATTTTCATATATATTTGACCTGTAAGCATCCTCATATTCCTCAGAATTCCTTTCTAACAGGCCTTCTATGGCATTATTCTTCTCTTCTTTTGTCTTAATTTTTTTGCAACAAGAAAATTATTTTTATGAGCGCCACTGTATTTTGTTCCCTCAGAAAGTAATGTTTTTTTAACTGAGAAAATAAGTAGGAAGTCAAAAACGAATGATGATTGAAAGTATTCAAGCCAGAGGAAAAAAAGAAAAGAACCCCAGAATCATGAACTAAGAGAAGTAGTAGGGACTTTAAACTACAAGCTTAATCCGAATATTTTAGCTTACAGATAAAAATAGTGATAGAGGGGCTAAATTATTTAGGCTCATACATTTAATTTGCAAATAATCTGATACAACAACTCAATTTGCTTGATTCTCGGGCATTTACTTCATTTTCTTCATTGTTTTACCAAGGACTTTCTGAATATCCAATACATATAGCTACTGCAGTAGCATCTGAGCTTTGATAGAGCCAAGCCCTCTGCATGAAAGAGCAACACCTGCAGGAATCTAACACCAACAAGCAAAAATATACTGCAGTAACCAGGCCCAGAAGGACTCCCTTTTCTGACAGAATTCCTTAGCAGATTACAGAATTAGCTGGTGGGAAAGAGTTATCAGTTGACATTGATGAATAAAGTAATTTCCACTGAGGTATTGTTTTTCTCCCCATTGTTATCTTTTTTCTTTTAGCAGATTCCCTCGTTATCTTTTCAGTCCCACAGTGGAACGGTGACAATAATATCTGCTCCATTCATGTTTTTTTTTTTTTCTGCAGAACTGTCAAGATTATCACCAAAAAATATTATCTTAATCTCAGAAAATATTTAGGAAAAAAACAGAGCAAGTATTTCAAATGAAAGTCTGAATGACATAAAGATTTTAAGCCTTCCCATTATTATAAACAATATTGCTGATTGTTACATTATAAGTGGCAATATCCATGTATTTAAAATTGTCAGATATAGGAGCAAAATAAATTCTTTTTTTTCCTTTTGAGTTGGAGTCTCACTCTGTCACCCAGACTGGAGTGCAGTGGCTGTTCCCGGCCACCGCAGTCTTGACCTGCTGGGCTCCTGCGATCCTTCCGCCTCAGCCTTCCAAGTAGCTGGAACTACAGGTGCGCACTACCACGCCCGGCTACTTTTTTGATTTATTGTACAGATGAGGTCTCACCAAGTTGCCCAGGTGGGTCTCGAAGCCGCGAGCTCAAGCAATCCATTTACCTCAGCCTCCCAAAGCGCGGGATTACAGGCTGAGCCACTGAGCCCGTCATAAATTCTTAAATATATTTTAAAGCAACATTTACAAAAACATCTTTCAATTCAATTTTTTTTTCAGTGAGAAGACTTGTCATTAATTGTCTTTCTTAATTTGTTTACTTAGAATTATAAATAAAATTTTATATCATCAGTAGTTATTAGTTCTAATAAACTGCAACTTTAGTTTAACCATTATCTGGTGTCATTTGCCAAGTCAAAGAAGCTGATTGTTTTATAAGTTAGTGTGAATGTTTCTTAGGGTTTTAATAACCATTAACAACACTAGGTTCTGAAGTTTCTATGGGAATGATGCTTATTTCTAGATTCAAGACTTGCAGCATAAGTTCTCACATCTCAGAACAACTATAGCTCATGTTATGCAAAATATTTGAGAACTAACATTTTTTTTCATACCTTTTATCAGATATCTGAAATTCTCTAATGTAGTTTCAGTGGGCCCACCAATATTTTTAGAACTAATTCATTACTAAAGCAAGATTTCTGAGAAGTTGTGCTGTTTAGAGAAAGGAAGAAAAATAATACAAATAACTAAAGGCAAGGCAAGAAAACGTTGATAAACATAGCTGAATTCTTTAGATACACATTGTTAGAACTAGCTTATATGTGAAATGTTGGCAAGATCTTTATTTCACATAAAATTTACAAAACAGCAGATGCATTGAAAGATACTTTATGAAAAAAATGAGTCTATACTTGAAAAACAAGCAATTTCAGGACAAATAAACAAGTATAGGAAACTATGGGTTAAAACTTAGTTACACTTGTCTTTCAAGAAATGACACTTGCTGAAAAGTGCCACATTGCCTATATCCATTGTTTTCCTAACCTTTGAGATATATGCTATTGATAATGGCTATGAACTACTATACTAATTTTTTTGAACCACTGTGTATTAAAAAGAAATCTGGGTTAAAAGAAGCATGACTCAGGGTTTATACCACAAGCAAGACCTTGATTTCATAAATCATGTCACACATGTAAAACTTTATACACTGTCAAAAAGCCATGCTTTGCCCTAAAAACTGAATGTATTCTGCCAAAATTCAAAGAATAATTCACTATTACTCAAATAGTAATTTAGCTCAGTTATTTTTTTTTATTTTAAAGATGTGAGGTACAATTCAGGATTAAGAATACAAATAGTCAGTGTCCAGGGAATTTTGGGGCCTCCCTTTGGTCCCCATTCCACCTGGTTTGAGATCAGGTACCCTTACTGATGTTATATGCCCCTCTCCCCACAGTTTCCACCTACTGCCAATCCCTTTCTTTTACACTATTATGGTAAGTGTTCAGGCTCCACTTATGAGTGAGAACATGTGGTACTCAGTTCTTTGTTTCTGTGATAAATCACTGAGAATTATAGATTCTAAATCCATCCAAGTTGCTGTGAAGTCCATATTTTTGTTTTTATTTATGGCTTCATAATATTCCATTGTGTATATGTACCACATTTTTGTAACCTGTCCAGTTTCGATGGGCAGCATGGTTGGTTCCATGTTTTTGCTATTGCAAATAGTGCTACAAAAAACATGCATGTGCAGGTGTCCTTTTTTAGAGTGACTTAAGTTCCTCCAGGTATATTCCCAGAAGAGGGATTGCTGAGTCATATGAAAGGTCAATTTCTAGCTCTTTTAGGAATCACTACACTGTTTTCCATAGAGGTTGAATTAGTTTGCATTCCCACCGGTAGTGTAGAAGCGTTCCCTTTTCTCTGCATCCTCGCCAGCATCTGTTGTTGTTTATTTTATTAATGATGACCTTTCTCACTGGAGTTAGGTGATATCTCAATGTGGTTCTGATTTGCATTTATCTGATGATGAGTGAAGCTGAGCATGTTTTCATGTGTCTGATGGCTGCTCATATGTCTTCTTTTGAGAAGTGTCTATTTATGTATTTTGCCCACTTTTTAATGGGGCTATTTGAGTTCCTTGTAGAACCTGGACTGTAGGCCTTTCTCAGATACGTGGTTTTTAGCTCAGTTTGGATCATAGAAAAGCAAACCAAGCAATAAATCCCTTAGAAGTATTGTGAAATTTGTGAAGTTGAGTTTGAAAGACAGGAGAATGAGTTTTTATTTTGCTTGTATTTCTTTATTTTGCTAATCTTGAACTTGAGGTTAATTGTTAATTTCATCACTATTAGCTCTCTTTTAATGTGTTGGATACATCAGTTCATTTTTAATAGATATAAATGATATATCACAGTTGTACTAAATATTTCTGGTAATTTGTAGATAGAAGAACCTATTTGCAAAAGGCCAAATATTTGCAGATAGGTCATAAAGAATAACTTTTCAATACAGAGTGAAAGGCATAGAGACACAAAATAAATGACAAGTTCTTGTATGGGAGAAAACATTCACAAACAACAACTAGAAGGATCAACACTTTTTAATGGGTTCCTTTCTTTGGCTATATGGAGAGAGAGTATTTCAGTCAGATATTACCAGCATTAAAATCATTACCCAGTATATGGGCAGATGGCCGACCACTAATTGTTTATAGAGACAGATGGCAGTTACTTGTACCCTCTTTCTAGTTTCTGTGTTTTTAAAGCTCAGCAGTTGCAATGTGAAGCCTTCATAAGACCATAAAATACAAACCACTTTAAATAACTCTGAAACAGGATTTTGACTGATGTGCTTAAAAGAAACAGTCACAGTTTGAAGCTCCATCTGCAGAGAGATACTAGGTGTATGTCCCTGCAGGTTATAATTTATAGAAATAGCAAGCTAATTCGGGCTAGGTCACACTGGCATTAATAAAATAAATAATTGAATCCAATCAAGTATTCCTCCCTATACAAGACAAAAATAAATTTTTAGTAAATGGTTGATAATCAAACACCAGCATGTGTTGAGTACTTGACTAGGGTTTATGAAAAGTACAAAAGAAGTATCAGGTTTTTCCCTTACTTTAACTGACAATTTAAGTGAGAAGTGAAGAGATACATACAGAGAGATGGGGCGGGGGGAGAGAGAGAGAGAGGAGACCATTGCAATATAAGACATAGTGTTAAATGCCAACTGATGCAAACAATAGAGCTACAGAAGAACAAAGAGAGTGATCCTGTGGACAGGAGCACTTACTGAGGATGAATAGGCATAAGCTGGGCAGGACAGTATCAGTGAAGGCTTTTCAGGTAGCAGGAATGTCATGAGCTAAGACACAGACCAAGAGTCAAAGGTTAACCTGCAAAATACTGTGTTCTTGATTATTACACACTATTTTTATTTCTATCTTCAATTTCATTGTCCTTTTATAGTGTGGTAGGACATGATAAACAAAATGTCTCTTTAATTAATGTAAGATAATAATCTAAAAGAGCAATAACTGAGTCTAAATATGTGGGAACCTGAATTCTGGGCTCCAGATATCAGACATTGTTCTTAAAATAACTAGGAGGGCTGTTGAAGGTTGTTAAGCAAATATTAAGTGCAAAAACAGTATTTTTGGAAGATTTGTCTGGTAGTCATAGGCAACAGATAGAAAAGATAGAACTGGGATAGAACATATTTAGGAGATTATTGCTATAATTAAAACTAAACATGATAAATAACTAAAATAGAGACAAACCCTAGGGAAGAGAAGAAAGATGGTAATCATTACAAAAGAAGAGTCAACATAATGTGATGGCTAGTTGCATATGAACTGACAGAGAGGCAACAAAGTAGGGCAAGAGTCAGGGCAAATGTTTATGATTTGCATTATTAGAAAAAAATATTTTTCCTTTTCGGAAATATAAATAAAAAAGACTGAGAGGGAGGGCAGGAATCATACATTTGAATTAATGTTTGAGCTGTGATTGAGACATCAAGGTAGAGATGTGCAGAAATTAGGTTATGACTCAGAAAAGAGAGGTGAAGATCTTGGAATTAGTTACTAAGAATGATAGTTGAAATGATAAAAGTGAATGAGATCACTAAGGAAGAAGTGTTTAAAGGAAACAGCAGTGTATAATAGAGATTAAAGATTGGGAGCAATATCGACTTTCTAAAACTAGCTGTGAAATATGTTTTAAGGACTGAATTTAACTCCTTAAGTATGTGTGTGTGTGTGTGTGTGTGTGTGTGAGAGAGAGAGAGAGAGAGAGAGAGAGAGAGAGAGAGAGAGAGGTCTTTGTAGTGTCTGCAGATGGCAATTTATATAAGTGTGTTCTTAGTGGATGCTGAGTCTTTTATTTCTTTTTCTTATTTTATTTTCTTATTGAAAATAATAGCATCAAGTCTGTGAGCAAAGCATTCCCTTGGCTGGATTTTACATTAAGAAGAGGCTGCCAAAAATAAATAAATAGACAAATAAATAGCAACAAACTGCAGCAAATGAAAACACATCAGTCTATGCTTGCATCAGCAGAAAAAAAACGTAGTCTTGATTCAACTGAAAATTTCTTCTGCATTGCAAATAAAGCAAATGCAGTAGTGGCAATGTTATATCAAGTAGTTTATTTTCTGTAAATGGTTCTTATCAGAGTATAAAACAATATATTTTACCTTAATTTTGCTGTTATTCTTATTTGTTTTCAACAAAGCTTGATTCTATTTCAATTCTTTAAAACTCTTGTATCAAAATTCAGGAGGTATAAATGCCACCCCACAAAAAAAATCACAGATGAAGTAAATATACTTTAAGCTTTGGGACTGAACACATTGGAGGAGAAATAGCCTAACAGCACTGCAGACTTCCTGATATGGGGGTGGATACTGCTGTTTATTCACTTGGCCTTGACCCAAAATTATATGTAGTGCTTAAATTGGAGGATTGATTTAAGAAATACAATGAGATTTGTGTTATTTTACTTAAATATTATCATTATATAGAGTTTGAAGGGGACTTAGAGCATCCTGTAGTCTAAACTTCACATTGTTTATAATCCAAGCAAGCAGACAAAAACCTATATTTGATTATTCAAAATGATAGGAAATCACAGCTGTACAAGTTGGCTCATTCTATTTTCAGAAAACCGAGCAGGAAGAAGTTCTTGACTATAATGGGCTGAAATCAGTACTTTAACTGAGTGATAGTTTGACTTTACAGAGACATAAAAAAAAGATCAAAATATTTTTGTTTTTATTTTTATTTTTATTTTTAGTTGTCTTTTAATTTGGATTAAGTGTTACTTGCCCTTGCCCTCTTACCAACTGGTGCTTGCTGCCATAATATACTTGCCAAACAATTTATTAATAGAGTTGATGAGGAGGTTCATGGACAGTAGACTATGAACTCCTCGAGTGCAGAGATTATAAATCATTTTTTAATGTATCCCCCATAGGTTGCAGCTAACACAGTGCCTGGCATGTAACAAGTGCTCAGTAAATGTTTGACAAAAGGAATAAGGGAGGAAGAAAGGAGGAGAGGAAAAATGGAAGAAATATATAGAAGGAGGATGATTCATACTATCTTTGCTGATGTTGGAGTTTAATAGGGTAGATTCTTTGACTGAGTACGGTGTGCCTTGGCTAACACATTTGACATATTGATGTAAATATCTAAGAATACTTATACTTGGATATACTTATTTATATAAGATTTTATATTTATTATATATTTATATAAATAGAAATGCTAGAACTATCATAGCGTCTCTAGTTTAAGCTTATCTTAATTTTTGTACAGAGCTACTATGTCTTTTTCTTTGAATGACAGGTCTTCATGTTAATAAAACAGTAACTTGAGATGACTCAAACTTACTTTTGGGGTTCTATCATTGAAACTTACTGCAATTGTTCCACCTACATAGATATAAACCTAAGTGGTATGACTTGAGGGAGAGGTGATCAACCTTAACAACTCATGATGTCAAGAATCTTGAAGGGATTACAAGCAAGCAAAAACATTTAAGCTCTCTGTTATAATGTAGTAACATTATTTAGAAAAGGAAACATGAAGATTTAATCCGTCAATAATGGTCAAGCTAAAAATAAATTTAGATTCTTATTTCAAGTCTCCTAAATTAATCTAAAGGAATATGGGATGCTTCCTTGGGTTGGTGAAATTTTGACATGTTATCTTTGTATACATTCAGAGAGGGGTTGGCTACGGTAAGGAAAGATAAAAAAAACTAACTCACATATAATTATTATGGCTGCTTTGATTTTTATTTTGACCTAGGGTTTTATTGCCATGTATATATATTTGAAAACAGTAGAAATGTTTATTAGATTTTTATCTTAACCCCAATTAAAATCCGGATGAACAGAGAAAATAACTTTAAGTCTGGTGGAATACCAGGTTAACAGGCAAGAGGAGGTATTAAAAGTCCCTCTTTGCTATGCATTAGTCCAGCTCATTAAAAAGAAGTATCTTCAGGACAATGTTCTCATGAGAAAAATCAATCAGGAAGCCAGCTACTTTCAGGAGTTTTAAAAATTTAGTACATAGGAAAGAGGGCAGGCAGTCTCTTTCATAGCAAATATATTAGTGTTACACAAAATGATAAGATTATTACTATATTGGGAAGGGGTATTAGGAAGAGGAATCAAAGTGGGGGAATAGATAGCACCTGAATGTATAGGAAAAGAAACTGCAAAAAAAAAAAGAGCTTTAGTGGGGCAGGAATATTATGCAAAACCATGCAATGCAATATTAAATCATATCCAAGTACAAGGTGACTCTAGTACCAAGTACATATATACTTCCTCCCACAAATTCATATATACATTAGGCCCCTCTCCCCACCCATGTATATTCAAGTGCATCTATATTCTCATCAATTCAACCATACTGTAAAGCTCTCACATGTACATGCATATGAAAATGTGTGACAAATACGTTTGAAAACATTTGTGATTAAAAAATGAAAATAATTATCCAATTCAGTGTTTAACTGGTGGAATTCTTGTTATTATTTTGAATAGATTATTGTAGTGTTTATTGTATATCAAGAACATGTTCATGTACGAACTCACTTAATCGTTATAGCAATCCTATGAAGTTGGTACCATTATTATGATTCACCATTTAAGATCTGGACAAACATCATCATCGTTATCATTATCATCATCATCATCACCATCCTCATACTTCAGTTACTGTGATATCAGTTCTTGGGATGTTTAGGATGTATTGGAGGCCTTTACTGGGAAAAAGGCCTATTCAAAATAGAGGATGAAAGAATCCTGCCATTATTTGAACTTGTGTCTTCTTGCCTTTCAAAATTATTGTGTGATTTTCCAGCAAGTATTCTTGAGCTCAAGTTTCACTTTAGTAAACAGACTGTGTAACTACTGTGACATAGAACCTACTTACTTTTTGTCTGTCTTTTTTAAGAGTTCAGAGCAAATGGAAAATGCTCTGTCCTCCATTTTCTTGTGCAGGTTGATGTAGCATACATTTTTACACATTGAGGAACACAAATTAAGGAATTTTACAACAGGTTATCTTATTCTTCTACATGGCACATCCCCAAATGCCACCATAGAAAGTGGTCCTTGATGATAAAGTCCCATAGATTTTAAGAAGGTAGTGAACCCCTTTAATTATGTTTCTGTTAAGATTGAAAATAGCCATTTAGATTTAGAACTGAAATAAACCACTCATTCTATATTTCAGCTGAAACACTGTGGAGCAGGAGAGGTGCCTACAACAGACACATTTAAGGAAAGGTCTAAATCTTCTGCTTTTTTCTATGACATTACAGAAGTGAGACAACATTGGGAATAATAAGAAAACATATTCAAGCTGCTGAAACTTTAAAATACTCAATTTGAAATGTGTAATAATTAAAACATATGAATCATAGGGCTTGATTGAACCCCAAATTTTTGGTATTGTAAAGGACTTAGGTCATGTAGTCCAATGGCTTTCATTTCTTTACTTCTGTAATAAAAGAAAAATAAGAAATATGTCTTATTTTATCTTTTGCACTTGAACACTGACATAATGCCTGAACAGTTGGAATTCAATACATGTCTGTATAATTATTTTACACTGAAAATTGTGAGTGACTTGACCAGGAGTATATAACTAGTAATGAAAGAGAAGACTGAATTAGAATTCTCATTTTATGCATAATCCTTATGCTTCTAAATATTCCAACAGGACAAAGACTGTTTTTTTGAAGTGGTATCTTTCTACATTGCCCTGACTGGTCTCAAATTTCTGGATCAAAATCATCCTGTTGCCTCAACCTTCCAAGGTGCTAGGACAACACGACTAAGACAGGGACTATTATAAAAGTCACATTGTGAACGCCTAAAATACTAACTTATACAGCAAAAACCTTTTTCAACCTTAGATGGCTACTAAGGTACTAATCCTGTCTTCTGAAATTGGATTAATAATAGAACTTGGGGCATTTACTTTTAGCCACTCCTCTTAACCTGAATTTGCTTTCAAAATGGAAAGGCCACATGACTCTTCAATTCAGAGTTTGAAACTCAATTTCTTTTCTTTGGGGATAAGCAGTTTTTAAAAAGTGTATAAACATAAGCAAATTTGTTCAGAGTGGACAATGTCCCCATATTCCCATTCTCTAGGAGTTCAGACTGGTAGAAATACAACTCTTCATTTTAGCCATAATTAATTATTTGGAGACTATTACCTATTTCACCCAAGGGACGACAAAGAAAGCATAGAAAGCAGGCCAAGTTATAACAAGGCATTGTACCCAGCATATTGCAAGCAGCAAGTGACACTTAAGGGAATAGCCACACAGCCTTAGTCAAATAGTGCATTCTCCCAGGTTAATATTATTGGAATTATTAGCCTCTGAATTGCTTCTAGGAGGAGCTACTTTGTACATGACAAGAACCCAGTGATTAAACAGAAAGAGAAGCCAATAAATTACCCAGCAGCACATATAACTAAGGAATAGAGCATGAAAGGAAAAAGTCTGAGGATTTTTTAATGTGTTTTTTAATGTGTTTTTTAATGTGTTAATTTACCACAAAGGTAAATTAACCAATATAATAAGATAACCAAAAATCTTTGTCTGCCCCAAACCTATCAGCTGCAGTTCTCAGAATTTTCCACCAGTAACAAGATTATAAGTGTCTAGTCTTTGAGCCAGATTTGACAAATGCAGCCATAAAGTCATTAATAATAATAGCTTTAGGGGCCAGGCATTGTTTAATACTCTTGCAAAGATTAAATTATTTTAACCATTACAATAACCTGTGAAGTAGAGTCTATTACCCATTTTACAGAAGAGTAAACTGAGGCACAAAGAGGTTAAATAACTTACATATCTTAGTTAAGATAATTCCAGCAGCCATATCCCCTGTCCCCCAAATTCCAGACGCTTAACAGAATAGAGATTTATATCTGGACACAATATTTTACACAGCTTGCAAATGGCAAAGCACCTTGCTCAAAGTCAATTGCTTCATAATTAGAATTGAATTAACTTTCGAACTCATCTTTATTATTGCAAAACAGATACAGTCATGTGCCACATAACGTTTCATCAATGGCAGACCACATACACCATGATGATTCCATAAGATTTTAATGGAGCTGAAAAATTGCTATCATCTAACTTAGTGATGCTGTGTCTGCTGTAATGTTGTAGCACATTGCATGACTCATATTTGTGGTGATGCTGATGTAAACAAAGCTACTTCTAGTTTTATGGAAGTATAACACATACAAGTATGTACAGTACATAGTACTTAAAAATTATAATAGACTATGTAACTATTATAATACATACAAATAGTGTATGTATTTACTATACTTCTTATTACTTTAAAGTGTACTCTTTCTATTTATAAAAAAAAAAAAACTAACCATAAAGCGACCTCAGGCGAATCTTTCAGGGGGTTTTCCAGAAGAAGGCATTGTTATTATAGACGATGACAGCCCCATGTGTGGTATTGCCCCTGAAGACCTTCCAGTGGGACAAAAGGTAGAGGTGGAAGACAGTGATAATAATGACCTGAATCTGTGTAGGCCTAGGGACCCTGTGAAAACATAAATACACACAGGATGTGTTTATGTCTTAGTTTTATACTCAAAAGTTTAAAAAGTAAAAAAAAAAAAATAGAAAAAAGCTTAAGGCATATGGATTAAAGAAAATTTTTTTGTATAGTTATAATATGTTTTTGTGTTTTAAACTAAGTGTTGTTACAAGATTCAAAAAGTTAAAACAACTAAAGAATTTATAAAGTAACAAAGTTAATTTATTATTGAAAAACGAAAAACATTTTTAATATATTTAGTGTAGCCCAAGTGTACATACAGTGTTTATAAAGTCTACCATAGTGTACAATAATGTTTTAGGCCTTCACACTCACCTACCACTCACTCACTAACTCAGCTAGAGCAATTTTGAGTCCTACAAATTCTATTCATATTAAGCGTCCAATACAGATGTATTGTTTTATATCTTTTATGCCATATTTTTACTGTACTTTTTCTATGTTTATTTATATCTAGATTAACAAATGTTATTGTGTTACAGTTGCCTACAATATTCAATATAGTAACATGCTATACTGGTTTGTAGCTTAGGAGCAATGAATAATATTATATAGCCTAGGTGTGTAATAAGCTATACCATTTAGGTTTTTGCAAGTATATTCTGTGATGTTTGCACAATGATGAAGTGACTTAATGACTTAATGATGTATTTCTCAGAACAAATCCCCATCATAAGTGATTCATGGATGTATTTTAACCCTTACATATTTGGGCAACAGCTATTTATGTTCATGAAAAAAATAATGAGGGTATTACTTCTATGATTGTGATAATTGTGAGTTAGCAAATGTATTTAAATTGTAATATAACTATGTAAACTTAAATATTAGTTATAGAGTCAAAAATAAGATGTGTCATAATAATATAATTTTAAGTAAGTCAGTTATATCTAAGTGCTTTATATATATTGTCACTTAACTCTTAAAATCTTCCAATTAGGGTCATATTATTATTATTATTGCCATTTACAATGGGAAATTGGAACTGGGAACCAATTCCTATTCAGAACCCTAAAGGCCGATACCTTAAGAAATAAGATAAACAAGTGGGACCTCATCAAATTAACGAGCTTCTGCCAAGCAAAATATACCATCAAGAGAACAGAGAGACAGTCCACAGAATGGGAAAAAGTATTTGCCAACTGTATATCTGACAAAGGCCTAACATCTAGGATCTACAAGGAACTCAGACATACCGAAGGGGGGAAAAAAACGAAACAGCCCCTTTAAAAAATGGGCAAAAGACATGAATAGACACTTCTCAAAAGAAGATATACGGGCAGCCAACAGACACATGAAAAAGTGCTCACCCTCACTCATCATCAGAGAAATGCAAATCAAAACCACATTGAGATACCACCTAACCCTTCTAAGAATGGCCATCATGAATAAAGCAAACAACAGATGCTGGGGAGGATGTGGAGAAAAAGGAATGCTTCCACACTGCTGGTGGGAATGCAAACTTGCACAACCTCTCTGGAAAACAGTGTAGCGATTTCTGAAAGAACTACAAATTGACCTTCAATATGACCCAGCAATTCCCCTATTGGGAATATACCCAGAAGAACACAAATTATTCTACGAGAAAGAGACCTGCACACATACGTTTGTTGCAGTTCTATTCACAATAGCAAAAACATGGAACCAGCTGTGCTGCCCATCGAAGCTAGACTGGATTAAAAAAACGTGGTACATATACACAATGGAATATTATGCAGCCATAAAGAACGACAAATATATGGACTTTGCAGCAACCTGGGTGGATTTGGAATGATCATACTGGTGATTTATCACAGAAACAAAGAACAGAGTTCAATATTTTCTCTCATAAGAGGACCTCGAGCAATTGTAATGCTATAGGAAAGCGATTGGCAGTAATGGGAAACTGTCGGTGGGGAGGGTGGAATCGGCAGTTGAGGGAAACTGTTAAGAGAGGGAGGGGGATATCTCATCAACAGGGGTACCTGCATGGTCAATGTTTGTATACCTAACCCTGAATTGTACCCCACATCTTTAAGATAAAAATTAAAAAATAAATAAAAATTAAAATAAAAATAAAATTTTTTTGTAAACACAGTTCTCTTTAAATGAGTTATTTTATCCTTTCAACCTGTTTGAGTTCCTTGTAGATCTTAGATGTTAGGCCTTTGTCGGATAAACAGTTGGTAAACACATTTTCGCATTCTGTGGGCTATCTCCCTGCTCTCTTGATGGTTTCTTTTGCTTTGCAGAAGCTCATTAATTTGATGAGGTCCCACTTGTCTATCTGATTTCTTTTTTTTTTTGGCATCTTCATTTTTTTTATTAGGATAGATTCTTAGGAATTTCACATTTCTAAAAGCAATTCTCTTACCTAAAAGTTTTCTTTGATCTTCAAAGGACTAAAGATTTTAGAAAGATTGTGAACACTATTTTTTTTATAATCAGTATTTTTTATTATGATCTTGTGGGGTACAGTTAAGGATTAGGTATACAAATATGATTCGTTCAGACACCCTTGATGATAAGAGGTGTCTCACTGTCCCCAGACAGATATTGAGTACCGTTAATCCCATCTCCTTTCCCCTCCCCTCCCCATAATTTCCCACCACTGTCAGTCATTTTCTTATACTATTACGTTGGATGTTCAAGGTTCTTAAGGTATTGGCCTTTAGGGTTCTGAGAAGGAATTGGTTCCCAGTTCCAATTTCCATAAGGGTATCTCCTGTGTTTTCTAAGGTTCTTATAGTTTGAGGTTTTACATTTAGATCTTTGATCCATTCAGAGTTAATTTTTGTGTATGGTGATAGGTAGGGGGTCCTGTTTCAGTCTACTGCATGTGGTCAGCCAGTTTTCCCATTTACTGAATAGGTTCTCATTTCCCCAGTGTTAGGTGATGGAGGCTTTGTCGAAGATGAGTTGGTTGAGAAGTTGAGGTTTTACTTCTGGAATCTCAGTTCCATTCCACTGATCTATGTGCCTGTTCTTTTACAAATACCAGGCTGTTTTGATTATTGTAGCTTTATAATAAAGTTTAAAGTCTGGGAGTGTGATACCTTCTGCTTTGTTTTTTTTGCTGAGGATTGTTTTGGCTATTCGTGTTCGTTTAAGTTTCCATATGAATTCCTGTATTG
>CAUYQG010131414.1:0-27603 GCA_963574415.1 Tarsius wallacei
GAAAAGATTCTGTGGTTTTTGCTCTTTATTCTATTGATGTGGTGTATTTCATTAATTGATTTTTAAATGTTAAATCGACTTTGCATTCCCAGGAGAGATCCTACTTGGTATATGTCGCTAGATTTTTTTTGAGACTTTTTACATATGTATGTATAAAAATAATTTTGTATAGTTTTCTTTTCATATAATATGTTGATCTGGTTTTTTTTTTTTTTTTTTTTTTTATTCAGAGTTTCACTTCGTCGCCCAGACTGGAGTGCAGTGGCCGCTCCCGGCCACCGCAGCCTCGACCTGCTGGGCTCCGGCGATCCTTCCGCCTCAGCCTTCCAAGTAACTGGAACTACAGGCACGCGCTACCACGCCTGGCTAATTTTTTGATTTATTGTAGAAATGAGGTCTTGCTTGCCCAGGCGGGTCTCGAACCCGCATGCTCAGGCAATCCACTCACCTCAGCCTCCCAAAGGTGCGGGATTACAGGCTGAGCCACCGAGCCCGGCTGGATTTTTTTAAAATGCTTTTCTACATCTAGTGATGCAATCATGTGATTTTTCTTCTGTGACTTTTAATTTGATGGATTACATTGGTTTTTAAATGTTGAACCAGTCTTGCACAAACATGATAAATTCCCTTTGGTCATGATGTATAATACTTCTAGCACATTATTAGATTCAATTTGCTAATACAGTCACATGTTACTTAACAATGGGGATACATTCTGAAAAATGCACTGTTAGGCAGTTTTGTCATTGTGCAACCATAGAGTGTACTTACATACACTCAGATGGTATAGCCTACTACAAACCTAGACCATATGGTACAGACTATTGCTCCTATGCCACAGACATGTATGGCATGTTACTGTACTGAATACAGTAGGCAACTGTAACACAGTGGTAAGTATTTAGGTATCTAAATATATCTAAACATAGAAAAAGTACAGCAAAAATACAGTATAAAACTTTAAAATTTGTACACTTAAATAGAACACTTACTTTATATGAAACTTTATACGGTGCTTACAGGACTGTAAGTTATTCTGGGTGAGTTAGTGAGTGAGTAAGTGTGAAAGCTTAGGACATCCCTGTACACCACTGTCGAGTTTAAAAACACTGTACACTTAGGCTACACGACACATAAAAAAAGTTTTCTTTCTTCATTAATAAATTAATCCTAGCTTACTGTTACTTTGTTACTGAATAAACTTCTAATTTTAAAAAACTATTTGACTCTTTTGTTACACCACTTTGCTTAAAATGCCTTGTAGGCTATTGCAAGGCCACTGCCTTGCTAAGCTATGATGTGGCCATGTTTTCTTAAACTTTGGCCCCCTACCCTCCCTTGGGGAGGTGAATCTCCTCTTTCTTTCTCCAATTTACTTTCTAAATAAACTATATTTTCTAACCTTAAAAAAATTGTTTAGCTTTATAAAGTATTGCTTTCTTTATATCCTTATTCTATAAGCTTCATTTTATTAAAGTTTATTTTTACTTTTTAAACTTTTTTGTTAACAACTAAGATACCAACACACACATTAACCTGGGCCACAGGGTCAGGATCATCAATATCATCAATATCATTTTCTTTTAACTCCATGTCTTGTCCCACTGGAAGGTCTTCAGGAATAATGACATGCATGGAGCTGTCATCTTTTATGAAAACAATGACATCGTCTGAAACACCTCCTGAAGAACCTACCTGAGGCTATTTTTTGGTTTGCTTCTTTTAAATAACTGGGATACACTCTAAAATAATGATAGAAGTATGGTAAATAAACTAGTAACATAGTTCTTTGTTATCATTGTCAAGTTATTAAGAAATGGACAAATTATAGGTGCTATACTTTTATATAACTGGCAGCACAGTAGGGTTGTACACGCCAGTATTACCACAAACTCAGGAGTAATGTGTTGTGCTATGATGTCACTAGGAAATGGAAAATTTTTGGCTTCATTATGATTTTATGGGACCACCATCATATATACATTCTATCATTGACAGAAACATCATTATACAGCACATGACTGTATTTTGCTGAGGATTTTTTACATCTAACTTCATGAAAGATGCTGGCCTATGTGTTTTCTTGTAATGTCCTTGTCTGGTTTTTGTATTAGAGTGATGCTGGACTCATAGAATAAGTTAGGAAGTATTCCGTTTCCATCTTCTGAAAAAGATTGTGGAGATTTAGTACTTCTTTTCAGAAATATTTGGTAGAATTCACCAGTGAACACATGTGAGCTGAGTGCTTTCTGGTGTGGTAGGTTATTAATTATTGAATCAATTAATTTAATAAATGTAGGCATGTTCAGATTGCCTGTTTCTTCTTGTATGTGTTTGACAGATGGAGTCTTTCAAGGAATTGGTCCATTTCACCTAGGTTACCAAAATTTGTGAGCAGAGAGTTCCAGATAGTATTTATTATTATTAGTATTGTATTTTTTATTAAAATTTATTTTATTAAAATGTGGTATATATACACAATAGAATATTATGCAGCCATAAAGAAGGGCAAACATATGGACTTTGCAGCAACTTGGATGGATTTAGAGTCTATCATACTCAGTGATCCATCACGGAAACAAACAACAGAGTACCATATGTTCTCACTCATAAGCGGACCTCGAACAATTATCATAATACTATAAGAAAGGGATTGGCAGTAGTGGGAAACTGCCAGGAGGGGCAGAGGGTGGGATTGGCAGTTGAGGGAAACTGCCAGGCGAGGGGGACATACCTCATCCACAAGGGAACCTGCATAATTGTATACCTAACCCTGAATTGTACCCCACATCTTTAAAATAAAAAATTTGAAAGTTGAAAAATTTAATTTTATTATAGAAATGTGGGGTACCAGTGAGGATTAACTACATAAGTAGGCTGCATGCAGGTGAAGATTGGACTTCTAGGTGGCCCTCAATCCCCCGGTAGTGGACCAAGTACCATTTGAGTTGTCATGTGCCCCCCACCCTCCACCCTCCCTCCCTCCCCTAGCAGTGTCTAGCAACTACAGATTCCTCTCTTGTGTTAATGTGACTAATATTCAGGGCCCACTTATGAGTGAAAACATGCAGTATTTAGATCGTTGTTTCTGTGATGGATCACTTAGTATGATGGTCTTCAATTTCATCCAGTTTGCTGTAAAGTCCACGATTTTGTTATTTATGGCTGTATAATACTCCATCATGCACCACATTTTTTTATCCAGTCCACTTTCAATAGGCAATAGGGTTGGTTCCGTGTTTTTGCTATTGTGAATAGTGTGGCAATAAACATGCGTGTTCAGGTGTCTTTTTTGTAGAACGATTTATGTTCCTCCAGGTATATTTCCAGGAGGGGGATTACTAGACCGAATGGAAGGTCAATTTTTAGTTCTTTTAGGAATTGCCACATTGCTTTCCGTAGAGACTGAACTAGCTTGTACTCCCACCAACGGTGTAGAAACTTTCCCTTTTCACCATATCGGCACCAGCATCTTTGACTTATTAATGATAGCCATTCTTACCAGAGTTAGGTGGTATCTCTTTGTAGTTTTGATTTGCATTTTTCTGATGATTAGTGAGGCTGAGCATTTTTTCATGTGTCTGTTGACTGCTTGTATGTTGTTTTTTGAGAAGTGTCTGCTCATGTCCTTTGCCCACTTTTTAAAAATGGGGTTGTTATTTCTTTCCTTTCGGCTTGTTTGAGTTCCTTGTAGATCCTGGATGTTAGGTCTTTGTCAGATACATAATTTGCAAATATTTTGTTCCCATTCTGTGGATTGTCTCCCCACTCTCTTTATGGTTTCTTTTGCTGTGCAAAAGCTTTTCAGTTTGTTGAGGTCCCACCTGTCTATCTTAGCTTTTATGGCATTTGCTTTTGGGGACCTGGTCAAGTCAATTATCAGTGCAAGGAGGCTTTTGATAGACTTCTTAGAGTTCTTAAGATATATAATTATATAGTCTGCAAAGAGGGATAGTTTAACTTCCTGTTTTCCTTTTTGGGTACCCCTGATTTCCTTCTCTTGCATGATTGCTCAGGCTAGGACTTCCAGCACTATGTTGAACAGAAGGGGTGAGAGTGGGCATCCTTGTCTTGTTATTGTTCTTAGGGGGAATGTTTCCAACTTCTGCCCATTGAGCAAAATATTGGCTGTGGGTTTATCATAGATGGCTCTTACTGTTTTGAGAAATGTTCCTTCTATGTCTAGGTACACAAGGGTTTTTATCAAGAAGGGATGCTGACTTTTGTCAAATGCTTTTTCTGCATCCAATGATATGATCATGTGATTCTTGGTTTTACATCTGTTAACATGCTGAATTACATTTATGGTCTTTTGAATGTTGAACCAGCCCTGAATTCCAGGAAAGAAACATACCCACAACATACCGGAGCAGAAACCTCTTCAGGAAGCAGGGTAGGGAAACCTGAACTGTAATAAATTGCTAGAGCCTAGGGGTAGATAAATCTGAGAACTAAAGTTTCCCAGTGGACCCAATAATAGAGAGTCCCCCAATACTTTTGTGTTTTACCTCTAGGAGCTTGACCGGGTTCTCACAGTAAATATTGGAGGAAAATTCTCCTGTTGTTCCTGTTGTTTCAGCAACAAGAAAGGGAAAGGAACCATTTTGAAATATGCCAGAGCACTCTGTTCTTAATAAGATCTACCCTCTGGTGAAACTAGTTAATAAGCGCCTAACTTTCTGGTGTCATATCACAACCCAACTGACGTAGGAAAAGGGAAATACCCAACTCTAGCCAGCTCTATCTAGTCTTCCATGTGAGAGAAGGAAAATACCCAAGTCTATCCCACTTTAGCCATCCTTTCCCAACTAAGGGAGAGAAAAAAACGTGAAACACTTACGAAGTTTACATCTAGAGGCATAGGCTCACTAACAGACAAAGACCAAATTATAGGACTATAGAATGCTTCCCCTTCTCCCACATCTTACCACTGCATTACTGAAAGTCTGTTTATAGAATATTCTTTTTCCCAGTACATCATGTCAGCTATCAAGAAAAACTTACAAGGAGTACTAAAAGGAAAAAAAATTTGAAGAGACAGAGAAAGCATCAGAACCATACCTAGTAGGGATGTTAAAATTAAGTACATACCTTGCAAGAACCGATGGTAGTCAATGTAAGCAGAGAGATGGTAATTCTAAGAAAGAACCAAAGAGAAATGCTAAGTGGTAAAAAAAAAAACACTGTAAAAGAAATGAAAAATGCCTTGATGGGCTTATTAGACTGGACAAGGCTTGAGGATATATCAATAGAAATCTCCAAAATGTGAAAGCCTTAGAATAATGACTATAAAATAACAGATCAGAATATCTAAGAACTGCAGGGTAACTACAAAAGGTGTAACTTATGCATAATAGGAATAGCAAAAGAAAAAGAAAAAAAAGAAGTATCTAAAATAATAGTGACTGAGAATTTCCCCAAATTAATGCCATACATAAAATTCACAGATTTAGGAAGTTCACAGAACACTAAGCAAGATTTGTTAAAAAAAAACAAAACAAAACTGTACCTAAGCATATCATATTCAAACTACAGAAAATCAAAGAGAAAAAATCCTGAAAGATGCCAGAGGAAAAATACATACTACCTATAAAAGAACAAAGATAAGCATTTTACTTGATTTCTCCTTAGAAATCACACAAGCAAGAATGAAATATTTAAAGGATTAAGAGAAAAAAAATCTACTAACCTAGAATTCTACACCCTGTGAAATTATTCTTCAAAAATGAAGGCAACATAAGGACTTTCCCAGACAAACAAAAAAAATGAAGAAATGCATTGATATTAGAGACCTGACTTGCAAGAAATATTAAAAAATAGTTTTTTTTAAGAAAAAGAAAATTATGTATGTCATAAACTCCTATGTAAAGAAGAGCATTGAAGATGGGATAGTGAAAGTAAAATATTAAATGCTCCATTGGAACCACAAAAGGCAGAAGACAAAAACAAGAAGAAAGAAAAAGGACAGCAAATAGAAAACAGTAACAAACATTGTAGATATTAGTTCAAATATATCTGATAATTACTTTAAGCATCAGTGATCTGGATGAACCAATTAAAAGACAAAGATTTTTGGAGTGGATTTAAAAACACCACCCAACTATATGTTTTCTACAAGAAACCCACTTTAAATATAAAGACATATAGACTAAAAGCCTGTCTATAGAGAAAGATATACTTTGCTGACACTGATCAAAAGAAAGCCACAATAGCTATATTAATTTGGGACAGATCAGACTTTAAAGCAAGGAAAGTTATAAGGAATAAACAGGAGTATTACAAAATGATAAAGATATCAATTATCCAAGAAGATATAACAATTCTTAAAATGTACTTGCCTAACAGACCATCAAAGTATGTGAAGCAAAAACAGATAGAACTTCAAGATGAAGTAGATAAATTATTATTATAGTTGATGACTTTAAAAGCCCTCTATCAGAAATGCACAAATTTAGCAGTTAGATAATCATAATGACTTAGTTGAACTCAGCAACATTATCAGTCAAGTGGATATAATTGACATCCATAGCCTATTTCATCCTGCAATAGAACACACATTATTCTCAAGCTCACAAGGAACATTAACCAAGATAGGCCATATTCTGACCCACAAAACTCACCTTAACTATAAATATATATATATTGCTCATTTAATCACTTTTTGCTCAGGGTCTTTCATGTAGTTTCAGTCAGACATTGTCAGGGGCTGATATCATCTCACAAGTCTGGTAATTAATGCTGGCTTTTGGGTGACGCTTCAGCTGGGATGTCAGCCAGAACACCTATGCATGGCCTCTCCATATGATCTGGGTTTTCTCATAGCATTGTGTCTGGGCTACGAGGAAAAAAGCATTTCCAGAGAAAACTAGGCAGGAGCAATGCTGTCTGGTATGACCTTCTCAGATATCATGTGGTGCCATTTCTGCTATGTTCTATTCATTATAAGCAATTAATTAAAGCTTGCTCTTATTTAAGGGGAAAGGGATTATACTCTATCTCTTGATATGAAGAGTCACAAGGAATTTGTGGACTTGTTTTAAAACCACCTCAGTAAGTGAATTTATCTTAAACACAGCTTTTCATGTTTCATGATGTTACTGCCTCAACAATGTTATCGAGTCTGCATAGATCTTGGAGATTTCATGTAAAAGACTGAACCTGTAAGTATCAAGTCTATATATTTGAAGTGTTTACTATATTAACAACGTGTAATATGAATAAGTTATTCAAGCTCCCTTTCTCTTTCTTTCTATTCCCTTCCCTTCCCTCTCCTTGGAGGTAGCAGTGACACTATAAGATGTGGAAGTGGCAGTATGTCCAAGGGCCAAGAAAGTGGCAGTGTGGACTGAAAAGGTGACCAGTATGATTGGAAGATTAGTTAAATACAGGAATAATTAAGAATGCTAGGAAATATTTTGAAGCAAATACAAGTCAAAATTTTTATCATTAGGTAAGGGATTTACAAATATGGAAAGGGGAACTGTTTTAATATTTTCTCAGGTAAATGTTTGTTTTTAGTGCTGGATTATAACTGATAATACTGGTGTGTTGGTAGAAATTCATGATTCTTTAAAAACATACACAAATTTAAAAACAAACATGTACAGATATGTTTCCTAGATATGTCTGTGGGATAAGACTAGAAGCAATATATCCCAATAGTAATAAGCACATTAGCCCCAGAGATATTAATTTCCAAGCATCATCCACTAAAAGAAAGCAGGATTTCTTAGAGAAACAGCCCAATTCCAGAAGTGGGGCAGGGAAAATGCAAAGTGATCTGGAATTTCTTGTTGTGCCAGAAAGTAAGAGAGTTCTTAAGGAAACATGCAGACATGTCAAAGTGACACAGAAACCAGTTTGAAGTGTCTGCCAACAACAAAAACTGAAATAATTTGAGGATCAAAATAATGATAATAATACTTATAAACTATTGGATAAAACAAGCATCTTTGAATCCATACTAATATAAATTATTGACAACTGAAGAGAAGAAATGTGATGATTTATTTTATGTGTTAGTTGACTAAATTAGGGGGTGCCCAGATAGTTGTTTAAACATTATTCTGTATGTGTCTTTGAATATATTTCTGGATGAAACTAACATTTGAATCAGCAGGATGAATAAAGCAGGTTGCCCTCCCTAATGTGGGCGAGCCTCATCCAATTTGTTGGAGACCTGAATAGGACAAAAAAGGCAGGGTAATAGAAAATTCACTCTTTCTGCTTGACTGTCTTTGAGCTGGGATATCAGTCTTCTTCTTCTTTGGACTTGGACTCAGATTGAAACTTATATATCATCAGCTCTGCCAAATCTCCAGCTTGCTGAGTTTTCTGAATGGTTCCTGGGGTTTCTGGAATTGGCTTTCTAATCTGACTAGATTTAAAGGTGCTGATAACTCTATTTTGAGGAGTAAAGAGAGCACTAGCATGATCTGGCAATAGAGACACACACAATACCTCCAATGAATACTCCTAATTAACAATTTAAGTGGTAAGGAACTAGAATAGTGTGCATACGATACTTTGGAACATTTTCATCAAACTAACAAATATAATGAGATCGACTAGTTAAGCTTAATGTTGCTAGACAAAGTGGTGAAAGAAAGGATGACTTCAGGGATTCAAATTCCCAGTTCAAGTGTCACATAAATGATCTAAAGGCTTCTATGTGTGTTCTGAAGGAGACCCTTTTCTCCTGTAGCCATAGCTCTGAGACTTCTGAAAATCAAATGCAGAATCCCATACTGCAATTGGATAAAATACAACACAGGATGAACTCCCAGCCTTACAGAGAGAGTGCCTACTGTTACAGTGATGGCACTGATTGAGAAGAAATGGGATCATGTGTGTTGGAATGGGGAAGACACTGAGTCCCCAATATGGCACCATTCCCTGGGGTGATTAGCCAGCTACCTGGTGACAGGTTGACTACATTTGGGGGTTTCATCATGAAAGAGGTAATGTTCTATTCTAACAGAAATAAGTACTTGCCCTAGATATAGATTTGTCTCTCCTATATGCAATGCTTCTGCCAAAACTTCCATCTATGGACCTACAGAATGTTTTATCCACCATTATGGTATTCCACAGAACATTGATGCTCACTTCACTAGCAAAAGAAATGTGGCAATGGGCCTATGTTTATGATATTCGCTGAACTTATCATGTCTCTTACCATCTTGAAGCAGGTAATTTGATAGACTTGTAGAATTAACTTTTGAAGAATCAGTTGCAGCATTAGCTATGTGGCTACATATTTCAGAGCTGAGGCAAGGTTCTCTGGAAGAATGTATATACTCTGAATCAGAATCCAATATATGATGCTCTTTTTCTCACAGCCAGAATTCATGGGTCCAGAAACCAAAGAATGCAAATGAGAACGGCACCAGTGACTATTATCCCTGATAACTCAATAGAAACATTTTTTGCTTCCTGTTTCCATGATCTTATTCTCTGTTGGCCTAAATGTCTTAGTTACAAAGGAAGAAATGTTTCTACCAGGGGACACAACAATGACTCCATTGAACTGAAAATTAAGACTGCCACTGGCTACTTTAAACTCCTCAAGCCTCTGAATCAACAGGCAAAAACGGGAGTTGCTAAGTTAGTGGGATGATTGATCCTGGCTACCAAAGAGAAACTGGACTACTACTCCATAATGGAGGCAAGGAAGAGTATTTTGGGAATCACTGAATATTATTATGCACTGTATTTTAAGTCAATGGAAAACAACAACAACCAAATTCAGGATATTTAATGTCTCAGACACTTTAGGAATGAAAGTTCGGTTCACTCCACCAAGTATAGAGCCATAACTAACTAAAGTGTTTGTCAAAGGCAAGGAACATGCATAATGGGTAGTAAAAGAAGGTATTATAAATACCAACCAGGACTGCATGACTAATTATAGAATGGGTACTGTAATTGTCATGAGTATTTCCTCCTTATTTTGTTATAATCTTATTTGCATGCAAATATCTGTCTCCTTTCCTCTCTTATTATATAACAAGATATGGATTTTATATCATGAATTTTAAGTATTATTAATTTTACATTACAGTATTTAAATTATGGAATATCAAGAAGCAGCATAAACATCACTCAAGGACTTTATTCCCTCTTCTGGGGAAGGGGTTAGTACATTTTTGGTTGTGTCATGATAGAAGGAATTATGATCATCTTTATATGGAGATAAAGTATGGTTTAAGAAGATTCATATGGGTGCCCAGTACACAAGAAGTGAATTTGTGATGGTTAATCTTATGTGTCAACTTGACAGAATCATGAAGTGCTCAGATATTTGTTTAAACATTATTCTGGGTATGTCTATGAGGGCATTTCTTGATGAGACTAATATTTGAATCAGTAGTGTAAGTAAAGCAGATTGCCCTCCCCAATGTGTGTGGGTCTCACTGAGTTTATTGGAGGTCTAATTAGACGAGGATGTGGAGAAAAGGGAATGCTTCTACACTGTTGGTAGGAGTATAGACTAGTTTGACCTCTATGGAAAACAGTGTAGTGATTTATAAAAGAACTAGAAACTGACCTTCCATATGACCCAGCAATCCCTTCTGGGGGTATACCTAGAGGAACGCAAATCATTCTACAAAAAAAGATACCTACACACACAAGTTTATTGCAGCACTATTCACATTAGTAAAAATATGGAACTAACCCTGCTGCCCATCAAAAGTGAACTGGATTAAAAAAATGTGGTACATATACATGATGGAATATTACACAGCCATAAAGGGCAAAATTATGGATTTCATAGCAACTTGGATGGATTTAGAGTCTATCATACTCAGTGATCTTTCACAGAAACTAAGAACTGAATACCACATGTTCTCACTCATAAGTAGGTCCCGAACATTTATAACAGTACTACAAGAGAGGGATTGGCAGTAGCAAGATATTGCCAGGGAAGGAAGGGAATGGGGAGGCACATAACATCACTAAAGGTACCTGATCATAAATCAAGGGATGTGAGGACCAGTGGGAGGCCCAAACTTCACCGGCACGTAGACCACTTATGTACCTAATTTTGACCTGTACCCCACATCTTTAAAATTAAAATTAAAAACAAAAACAAACAAACAAAAAACTCACACCATCAGCTCTCTTGGTTATCAGGCCTTCAGACCTAGAATGGAACTATGCCATCAGCTCTCCTGGGTCTCTAGCTTGCCAATGGCAGATTATGGGACTTCTCAGACTCCTTAACTAAATAAATCAATTTCTTAATGCCAATCTCTTTCTATATATCTATATATACATCTTTATCTCTACCTGTCTAGATAGATCTAGATCTAGATCTAGACAGACAGATAGATCCTATATGTTCTGTTTTTTTGGAGAACTCAGACTAATACAAGGGGAAACTTTTCTTTACTATAGAATGTCAACTAACAAATATAGATTTGGCAACAGTCATAGTAATAGTTTATTTAGAGGAGATTCCTCAGTCAATGCTAAGACTGGTAGGTGGAACTTTGCTACAGAAAAATATATTTTAAAAAATATAAAAGTAATGTAATCTTGGAATATCATTCTCCAAAATACTTATTAAATACCAAGGGAGAAAATGGTGACTTTATGATGGAAAAACTTGGTAGGCACTAATTTGGCTGGTGATCAGGGTTAGCCTTATTAGTAGTGGGACAAATAGACATTGTGCATAACCATAATGTCATATATTGAGAAGAACATAGCATCACTTCAGTAATATGATTGCCAAAAAAACATAATCTGAAACTGGTCCTAAGGAAACATAGACAGACCCAGGTTGAAGGATACCCTTCAAAATAAAAGGCCTTACTTTTTTAACCTGTCAAGACCATGAAAGCCAGGGAACGATTTAAGGAACTGTTCTGGGTTGAGAAGTCTAAAAATAACTAATGTAACTCATGACCTGCACTGGATGTTGGAACAAAAATAAAAAAGAGAAACAATTGGTACAGTTGGTAAAATCTGATAGGATCTGTAGGTTGGATAGTATTATTGTTTGACTATTGATTTTATTAAATAGATGCATTTGGTTATGTTGGAGTGTGTTCTTGTTTTTAGAAAACATAATGGAGGATTTAGAGAAGACAGGAAGTGAACAAATGTGGTATAATGTTAATAGCTGGAGAACTTAGGCGAGAGATTTTTTTGGTACAGTTTTTATAATTTTTCTACCTGAAATTATTTCAGACTGAGCATGCTGGCTCATGCCTGTAATCCTAGCGATTTGGGAGGCCAGGGTTGGAGGATCACTTGAGGCCAGGAGTTCAAGAAAGCCTGGGAAACACAGCAAGACCACATTTCTCAAAAAAAATCTTTAAAAATTAGCCAGGCATTTAGCATATGGTTGTAGTCTTAGCTACTTGGGAGGCTGAGGTAAGAAAATCACTTGAATCAAGCAGGTTGAAACTGCAGTGAGCCATGATCACACCACTGCACTCAGCCTGGGGCAACAGAAAAGAAATTTTTAAAAAAATTAATTATTTCAGAGTAAGTTATATACAAATATTACTGAAAATGTATATATCCTATTAAAGCTTCCTAATTCATCATCTAATTAACCTACATCTCTATTTATTTCTATTCCTTTCTCCTTCAACCATTAACCATTATGCCTTTACCCACAATTTCCAAACATACCTTTCAAAAAATCCTGAGATTCATTAAGCCAAAACCAGAAAAAAATCATACTGTTCTTTGATAACTTATCTTCACAGATAGCCTCCCATTGCCCCCTTTTAAACTTTGAGTAGTGCACAAATATAAGCAGAAAATGTAATATATCTGCACCCAATTTCTTATTTTTATTTATTACCTAGGCTAGAATCATTATACACATTTAATTCAGTATTCTCCCAAATATTGGTGAGTGAAATATGAGCAAGTATATCTATAATCACAATAAGCAAGCAAACAGAAAACAATTATTATATGTATGAGAGCATGCCACTGAATCAAGGAGGCTAGCTTTGAACAAGAAGCTAAAATATGGAATAATATCACATTCTTCTCAAATGCCCCTAAGTCTAACACTGATGATGTCCAGTGGCATTTGCTGTGACCACAAAAAATGTTACTTCCTTCCAGAAATGCACATTCATTTGATCCGTATGAAACTGCAATTCTCTAATCCAAATCAAAACCCAGACCGTGGGCTTAGGAAACTGTTTTGATAACAACCAAAAAATTCAGAATGTTTTACAGACACCATACTGGGAAGGATCCAGTAAAGGAAATAAGTTTACTCCACAGAAGATCCCCCAGGAGGATCCATATTATAATTTAGCCAATACTAATCAAGAAAGTGGGTGGTAACGAGTGAGGTTCTTTACCAGTAGCCAATTGTGCACAGAGGTTTAAAAGGAAAAAAAAAAAGTTAAAACAGATTAGAAGCTAGACAAATTCACAATTATATTTTGTTACTGGATCATATTCTACCTAAGGCTGCACCAAATATTTTTAATTCCTAATTCTTTAAAAAAGTAAGAAAGTAAAAGAAGAAAGAGACATTGGCATAGAATATAAAGCATTCTTTCTCTAAGCAAATGGTGCACATTTTCTTCATATTTTCTCTAACATTTTTACAATTGGGAAAATACTCCAGCAGGCTGACAAATATTTAAGTGTAGTCTAACTTCTTCAAGTGTTTTCCTATGACCTACCTTGCCTGATGCTTCATAGCACATAATGAGTTGGTGGTGACTGCTTGAGGAAAGTCATGAGAAGTGGCAAGAAAAAAATGAATCCATTCTTTCCTTCTTTCCAACATAAATAGCAAACCTCATTGGTGGTTTAGAATGAAGGGGTATATGTATTTCTACCATTCTATTCATATGATCACAAAACAGAACAAAATGATAAGAAAAAATAATTAAAAAGAAAAGCATTATATCCACCTTTTAGCATATTAGTTGATAATAATGGGACCGTATGTCATCTGGCTTAGGATTGACCTACACATTTTCCACATATATTTCATTCATTAAGGGACTGGCTTTGCTGTTTGGATAGGTCACAGGGAACATACTGTTAAGACTTTCAGTCTCAGAAGCAGCATCTCTCATAAACAGTTAAAACATCAGGTTGGAAAGACACTTAAATGCCAGCATGGCTCACACAAAAGCATTCATAAAAATGGCAGCAGCCTACTTCTTTTTATGCACAGTGTAATTCTCATAGTAGCAAAAAGTATTAGGTAGACTGTAAGTGGGATGTCAGGGAGAAAAGATAAGAAATAAAAGGGAATGGTGAGTATGCTTTTAAGCCATTCTCAATGACTTAGTGACTGATGGAAGTTTCTAGTTTTTATTGGCCTCATGGTAATGGTGGGAGCGCTTTCTGCTCCTGCTGAAAGAAATCTGAATCATCAGGAAGAGTAGTATAAAAGCAATCACAACGTTGCCACAGTTGTTGAGACAGACATCAAACTATATTAGGCAGATAAACAGGGACCCATTACTAGCTTCCCTCAGCTTTCTAGAAAGAGTAGACATTTGTGGAAAAGTGATTTTTACTCAGAGAAGATGATTTTTCTACATCCGGAGAAAGAGCATAAAAGTTTAGTTTAAGAATTCCTATATTCAGCGGACTTCACCTAACTTCACTTTTCCCTTCCATATCAGTTGCCCTTGATGAGGCATACTAATGAAACAAAGTTCACACATCTATATAAATTATTCAGGCAAATCTGGGTTGACATAATGTTTTCTTATAGATTCTAGAGCAGATTTCTAGGAGTAAAACAATTAATAACTCTCCCTACTGCATTTCTCTATCTTAATAACATCAGTATCATTAAAAGCATTAACTTTTCAGTTTCTAATTACACAGGCTCTTGGTTGTGTGCAGAGTTATAGAGTCACTATCTGCCTGGTAGGAGTTTCAAATCTAAAAATATTTTAAAATTCAAAATAGAATCTAAATTGTGAATACTACATGAATAAACAGTAGGCCATCTACAATTTCTCTGAGGCTGTCTTCATGGAGGACAAGAATGCCTTTAAGAATGCCTCTTAAAGGATGTGTAGGATTTAAATAGAGGATATTGAGTTTTGGCATGACCAAGGAGGAGAGATTAGGAAGGAAAAGATGGGAGGCCATGCTCATTATTTTGGTGATGGGTTCAGTGGAAGCCCAAACCTCAACATAATGCAATATACTCATGTAACAAACCTATACATGTACACCTGGAATCTAAAATGAAATTTTTAAAAATGAAGTACCCCATAAATACATACAATCATAAGTTGTCAACTTGCAATTAAATTTTTTTAAAGATAGAAGTTCAATTCTTTGGGCCAAAGATGTCAGTCAAGAGTTAATGGGATGCAACCCTGGTCAGAGCAGTGGTATAGAGATTCTGAGAGCAGCACTTGCACAGGCAGCTTGCTGAAGCTTCTAAAAAGAACTTTAAAAAAGTTTAGGTGAACAAAAACACACTGGTGAGAAAGTGGAAAGTTTGTTTGGCCAATAGAGAGAAGGGCTGCTTGATCAGACAAGGGGGTTCTTGTAGGTAAGAAGTAATAAGAAACCAAAAGAAGAGTTGTAGAGAACATTGAATACCAGTTTAAGAGTTTGAACTTCATCCTTTAGGGTAAATCTCACCAAAGGAAACATTTCATCAACAATTAAGGAAAACCACATGTCACGCTAAGTTTACCAAGGCTGGTGTAAGAGTGATGACCTGGGCCATCTTTTTATATGATATGAATGGCACTACATCTCCCAATAGTAGCAGAAGCCTGTTCTGTTTTTCATGACTGGATATTGATAGAACTACCACTTGTGGAAAGGCCTTTTGGGTATGCCTTTTGAGTCCTCAAGTTGATAATCTCTGAGCGAACATTCCAGGCACTTAGAGAAAAACCAAAGCAGTCATAAATAGCATCAATTCAATTTGCACAGCACCTTTCCTCCAAAATACTTTAAGTGCTAAAAGAGCCTAGTTCTCCACAACAGGGTCATGCCAAAAGTCACTAAACAAACTGCCTGCTTAAGAGGGATACATTCCTTGAACAAACGCATCTGCAAACTTCCTGCCTCCCTCATTGTGGCTTACATGGGGTAGAGCCACAGATCCAGAAAGTGGCCAGAGATATCTCCAGCTCATAAGTGGAAGCTTCGGCAAGCTGCCTGTGCAGGTGCTGCTCTCAGAGTCTCTATACCACTGCTCTGACCAGGGTTGCATCCCATTAACTCTTGACTGGCATCTTTGGCCCAAAGAATTGAACTTCTATCTTTAAAAAACTTTAATTGCAAATTGACAACTTATGATTGTATGTATTTATGGGGTACAAAAGGATTTTAAGATTTATGAATACAATGTGAAGTAATTAAATAAAGCAAATTAATATTCATCACCTTGAATACTTATCTTTTTGTGGTAAGAACAACTGAAATTTAATCAGCAATTTTAAGATATACAGTACACTATTATTAACTATATTCATCATGCTGTGCAATAAATCCCAGAAAAGAAAACAACACTTACTTCTCTTGTCTAACACTTTATATCCTTTGACCATTACCCCTCATTCCCCCCAACTCCAGCTTCTGTAACCACCATTCTACTCTCTGCTTTTATAAATTCAATGGTTTTGGATTCCACATATAAGTGAGAACACGCAGTATTTGTCTTTCTGTGTCTGCCTGCTTATTTTGCTTAGCAAAATATTTTCCAATTCTGCCCACGTTGTTGCAAATGACAGATTTTCCTTCTTTTCTAAGGCTGAACAGTATTCCATCTTTGTGTGTGTGTGTGTGTGTGTGTGCATGTGTGTGTACGTGTGTGTGTGTGTGGTGTATAACATTTTCTTTATTCATTTGTTCATGGACATTTAGTGATTCCATTCCATATATTGGCTATTGTGAGTAATGCTGTAATGAACATGGGAGTGCAGATATCTCTTTGACAAATTGATTTCAAATCTTTTTATAGACACCCAGAAGCAGGATTTCTGGATTATATGGTTATTCTATTTTTGGTTTTTAAGGAAGCTCCATACAATTTTCCATAATGACTGTGCTAATATGCATTCCCACCAACAGTGTATAATGGCTCCTTTTTTCCTACATCCTCACCAACACTTATCTTTCATCCTTTTAATAATAGAAATTCTGGCAGGTATGAGATGACCTCATTGTCAATTTAATTTGCATTTCCTTTATGATTAGTAATGTTGAGTTTTTCATATTGACCATGTGTGTATCTTCTTTTGAGAAATGGCTATTCAGGTCCTTGTCCATTTTTTAAATTGGGTTAGTTGTTTGCTTGCTGTTGAATTGTTTAAGTTCCTTATGTATTTTAGGTACTAACTTCTTCTGTATATATGAATTGCAAATGTTTTCTCTCAATTCATAGGTTGTGTCTGTTACTTGTTTGCTTTGCAGAAGCTTTTTATTTTGATGTAATCGTATTTGTCTATTTCTGCTTTTGTTGTCTGCACTTTTGTGGTCAAATACAAAAATATTATTGCCCAGAAAAATATCATATAGTTTTTCCCATATGTTTTCTTTTAGTAGTTTTGCAGTTGCAGGTTTTATGCTTAGGTTTTTAATTCATTTAGAGTTGGTTCTTTCCTATAATGTGAGACAGGAGACCAATTTCTTTCTTTTGCATGTGGATATCCAATTTTTCAACACCATTTATTGAAGAACCTGTCATTTTCCTACTGTGTATTCTTGGTATCATTGTTGAAAATCAATTGACCATACATTCATGGGTCCATTTCTGCGCTCTCTAATCTATTCCACTGATCAATGTACTAATCTGTTTAATTACTATGGCTTTGTAAAACAGTTTGAAATAGGACAGTGTAATGCCTCCAACTTTGTTCTTTTTTTCCCCTCATAATTACCTTGGCTATTTTTTTTTAAAGTTCCATATAAATTTTTTTATTTTTTTCCCATTTCTATGAAAAATAATATTCGCATTTTGGTAGGGATTGCATTAAATCTGTAGGTTGTTCTAAGTAATGTGGCCATTTTAGCAATATTAATTACTTTAATCCATGAGCAGAAAATATATTTCCATTTATTTGTGTCCTTGGTTTCACCTCCTTGGTTAAGTTTATTCCTAAGTAAGTTTTTTAGCAGCTATTTTAAATGGGATTGTTCTCCTGATTTCTTTTTTGAATAGTTCATTATTAGTGTATAGAAATGTGACTGATTTTTGTGTGTTGATTTTGTATCCTAAACTTTACTGTATCTATTAGTTACAATAGGTTTCTTTGTGGAGTCTCTAGGGTTTTCTATATATCAAATCATGTTGTCAATGAGATCCAAGATGGCCACCATGGAGTAGCTGACTAGTGCTGCTCTCAACTTTCAAAGCAGAGAGTAGGGAACAAGCTGCCCATAGGTGGAGACACCCTGAATACTTTTGGATGGATGAAACACACTGAACCCAGCAAAGGTCTCTTTGAACACATAGAGACCAGGAAACAATGGCACATGTGGGAATCCATGCACTCCATTCCCCACCATGCACCAGGCTTGCACAGGAACTGAAGACCTGCCCAGTAAATGAGAATAGGTGAGTGTACCTAAGATGTTTTTGGTGCATTCACCCTCTCCCAGCCATACACAAGTCATTGCTCTCATGCAGGAAGAGTCCTGGTCAGGGGACGGTCATGGGCAACTAGATCCCAAGCAGACGGGGGAAAAGAAAAACTACGTTGGGTCAGCAGCCACAAGCATGACTCCGGCCAGCTTTCAGACAAGGAAAGCCCACCTGCAGAGTGAAACTCTCTGGTGCCCAGCCCATCTTCCCAGCCAGATCAGGAATAATCACCTCTAAGCCCTGCATACCTACAGTACAGATCCCCTAATCCCACCCTTGTGACAGGAAAATCACTCCTTTTCAAGAGTAGAGTATGGAATAGGACAGGGAAGGAGTGACATGAAAGACATCTGAAAGCTTTCTCCATGGGAAGGCTTCTGGGCTACAAACCACATCCCCCCACCAACTCTCTGCAGAGTGCTAGCAGCAGGGGCTGCTACAGTTGAGAAACTTGTCACAGGGGGAAGCAAGGAGCAGATATGAATGCCCCTCTCTCTCTTACTAAGTGATGTATATTGAACCACAGAAAGGATCCTACAACAGAGGGTTAGTGATTAGCTTCAGAGCTTAAAAAAAAAAGAAGGAATTACAGAGAGGGAAGAGTGGACTGTCAGAAATGAGAAAAAAACAACAACAACAAAAAATAGGTAACCCTCAGAATACTAAAAAGATAGTGCCAGAAAAATCATTGATTAGAGCCTAAACAATGAAAACTCCCCTGGATGACTTGCTCCAGGTGACAGTAACAGAAATCAGAGATTGGATAGCCAAAATGAACAGAGAAAATCAAGAGAAACTAGAAGTGAAATTTACTGAGGTCATACAGGAAGTAAAAGTGGAGTTGTCCAATTTCAGGATCCTGGAAACAAAGTAACAAAGTATCAAAAACAAAGTAACAAGTATAGGGAGCAGGTTCAACCAAGCAGAGGAAATAATTTTGGAGCTTGAGGACCAAAATATGTAATTAACCCAGAAAAGCATAGACAAAACTCAAGAAGTCAAAAGCATAGACAAAAACTCAAAAAGAAGGAGCAAAGCCTCTGAGAGATGTGAGACTATGTCAAGAACCTAAATCTATGCCTGTTTGGTATCTCTGAAGCAGAAAGGAAAACTGAGAACACCCTGAAACAAACACTCCATGAGGTCATCCAAGAAAACTTCCCACATGTCACTAGAGAGACAACCATTCAAGCACAAGAGATTCAGAGAACCCCCTTACAAATCAATGAGAAGACCAACCCTAAGACCCATAGTAATCCACCTCTACAAAGAAAGCATGAAAGGAAAAAAATCCTAAAGGCAGCAATAGATAAGATTCAGACTACCTATCAGGGAAGACCCAACAGAATTGCCCCATACATACCTGCAGAAATACTACAAACAGAAGAGACTGGAGTCCAATTTTTAATGTTCTTAAAGATAAGCAATGCCAGCCAAAAATTTCCTACCCTGCCAAGCTAAGCTTCATCAGTGTTGGGGATTTAAAATCCTTCCCAGACATACAATCCCTAAGAGAATATGCTGCCTCCAGATCAACTCTTTAGGAGATACTTAAGAAGATGTTGAACACAGAAGAAGAAGAAGAAAAAAAAAAGAGTAGTCATACCCATCATAAAAGTAAAGGCAAGCACAAAATCAACAGAGCATACACAGCACTCACAAAATGAAAATAAACACATATATAAATACAAAAGTAAAAAAGGAAACAAACAAACAAAAGCACCCTAAAGTCCTATGACAGGGATAAACTCACATTTCAATAATCAATTTGAATGTGAATGGGCTAAATGCACTACTGAAGAGACATAGTGTGGCAAATTGGATAAAAAAGCATGATCAAACAGTCTGATGCCTCCAGGAAACTCATCTCACTGCAAAAGACACCCAAAGGCTCAAAGTTGGGGGCTGGAAAAAGGTCTTTCCGGAAAATAGAAAACAGAAGAAAGTAGGGGTAGTTATTTTGATATCAGACAAAGCAGACTTCAAACCACCAAAAATTAAAAAGGACACAGAAGGACGCCACATAATGATAAAAGGCTCAATCCACTAGCAAAATATATGCATCTTAAACATATATGCACCCAACATAGGAACACCAGGCTTTATAAAACAACTAGCAAGTAATTTAAGAGAGGACATTGATTCTTACACAGTCATAGTCAGAGACCTATAGCTCTAGATAGATCATTGAGACAAAAAACCAACAAGGGGAAATAGAACCTTAACTTAATCCTCAATGCAACAGTGGTGAAAGATGGGACCATTAAGAGATAATTAGTTTATGATGGTAGAGCCCTCATAAATGCATTAATGTCATTATCATAGAGGTGGGTTTGTTACAACAGCAGATGCTGGCAAGGATGTGGAGAAAAAGGAATGCTTCTACACTGCTGGTGGGAATGCAAACTGGTGCAGCCTCTTTGGAAAACAGTGTGGCAATTTCTAAAAGAACTAGACATTGGCCTTCTATATGGCTATAATCCCCTACTGGGAATATACCCAGAGGAACTCAAATCATTCTACAAAAAAAGATACCTGTACATGCATGCTTATTTCAGCACTATTCACAATAGCAAAAACATGGAACTAACCATGCTGCCCATAAAAACTGGACTGGGTAAAAAAAAAATGTGGTACATATACACAATAGAATATTATACAGTAATAAAGAAGGACAAACATATGGACTTCACAGCAACTTGGATGGATGTAGAGTCTATCATACTCAGTGATCTATCTCAGAAACAAAGAACAGAGTACCACATGTTCTCACTCAGAAATGGACCCTGAACATTTACCTTAATACTATAAGAAAAGAATTGTCAGTAGCGGGATATGCCATGGTGGGAGGAGGGGACACAACATCAAATAAGGGTAGCTGATCTCAAACCAGGCAAAGTGGGGACCAAAGGGAGGCCCAAATTTTGCCTGTGTGCGGACCACTTGTATACGTAATCCTGAATTGTACCCCACATCTTTAAAATGAAAAAAAGAAGTGGGTTTGTTATCATGAGAGTGGGTTTGTTATAAAAGTGAGCCCAGCCTTCTCTTACTCTCTCTTGAATGCTCTCTTTCCATATGATACCTTCTATCATGTTATGAAACACCAAGAAGGTTCTTACCAGAAATGATCCCTTCATCTTAAATTTCCCCAACTCCAGAACCATGAGCCCTAAACTTCTATTGTTTGTAAATTATACAGTCCATGTTATTCTGTTATTAGATCACAAAAAAAGAAATGAGTTATGAAGAACTAAATCTTCATCAACACAATCCCCTTCCCCTAATCCACTGTCTACTTTTCTCTTGCTGCTTAGTGCCCTAAGATACTAATCCCCACAGATCACCTTGTCTAGGCTCCCTTGCTTTTAAGGATACACAAAAGTCCTAACTCCTGGTCCTGTGAATGTGGCCTTTAAGAAAATCAGATTTTTGCAGATGTAATCAATTTAATATAGGTCATTAGGGTGAGCTGTACTTCAATATGACTGGTGTCCTTTTAAGAATATAAGAGATACAAAGAAAAAGACACAGGGAGAAGATCATGTGATAATGGAGACAGGAATTAGAGTGATGCAGCTGCAGGACAAGAAACACCCAAGATTGCCAGTGACTAAGCTAAATACAGTAATAAAGATAATTGAAGAGATTAAAATGTTACACTAGAAATATTTATTTAATGCAAAGAAAATAGTACAGGAGGAATAGAGAAACAAAGAGGACATTAGACATATAAAAAATAAAAAGTAATCCATCAGACATATCACTATAAATTATTAATTAACTATATAATAGCATTATATAGTTAACTAAGTAATAGCGCTAATATGAACTGCAAAATGTAGAGATGATTAGGCTGGATAAACAGATAAGACCCAACTATATGCCATTTACAGGAGACTCACTTTAGGTAAACAATACAAATAGGTTGAAAATAAAAGAATTGAAAACATCATGCAAATAGCAACCATAAAAAATCCAGAGTGTAAATACTAATATCAGAAAAAAATAGACTTTAAAACAAAAAAAGTTACTAGAGAGAAAGGAGCATTTTATGACAAAATGATAATGATAAAAGGGGTCAATCTATCAAGAGTAAAGCATAACCATATATGCACAACAAAGCCCTAAAATACATGAAGAAAAAACAGACAAAACTGAAAGAAGAAGAAAATTCAACAATAGTTAGGTATTTAATATCCTACCTTTTTGTTTTGTTTTGTTTTGTTTGTTTGGGTTTTTTCTTTTTTTGAGTTGGAGTCTTACTCTATTGACCAGGCTGGAGTGCAGCAGCATGCTCACGGCCACCCCAGCATCCACCTGCTGGGCTCCAGCGATACTTCCACCTCAGCCTTCCAAGTAGCTGGAACTACAGGCGTGCATTACCACACCTGGCTAATTTTTTATTTATTGTAGATACCAGGTCTCGCCAAGCTGCACGGGCTGGTCTTAAACCTAATATCCTACTTTTAATAAAAAGCTAGACAGATGAGCAACAAGGGAATAGAAGACTTTAACACTATATATCAACTAAACCTAACAGACATCTATTGAATATTCCACCCAACTATAATAGAATAAGCATATGGAACACTTTCTAAGATAGACCATACACTAGCCCACAACACAAGACTCAATAACATTTAAAAGAATTAAAATAATTGAGGACAGCCATGGTGGCTCACACCCGTAATTCCAGCACTTTGGGAGATTGAAGTGGAAGGATTGCTTGAGCCCAGGAGTTTGAGAACAGCCTAGGTAACATAGCAAGACCCCATCTCTACAAAAAATATATATATATTTTTAAATTTAAAAACATTGGCTGCGTGTGGTGGTGCTCCTGTAGTCCCAGCTACTCAGGAGGCTGAAGCAGAATGATTGCCTAAGCCCAGGAGGTCAAGGTTGCAGTGAACTGTGATCATACTACTGCATTTCAGCCTGGGCAACAGACTGAGACCCTGACTCCCTTCAAAAAATAAATAAGTGAATTAATTAAATTACATTAATGAAATAAAAGAATTGAGATCATACAAAGCATGTTTTCCAACCACAAAGAGCCAAAATGGGAGCAAGTAACAGAAAAAAAATTTGAGAAATTCACAAGTATGTGGAAATTAAACACATTCCTAAATAACTAATGGGTCAAAGAAGAAATCACAATGGAATTAAACAAGCCAGTCACACAACCATATGATTCCATTTATATGAAATGTCCAGAATAGGCAAATCTATAAAGATAGAAACAGGTTAATAGTTACCTAGGGGTAAGCAGGGAGAACTGGAGGGAAATGTAGAGTTACTGGTAATGAATATGTGCTTTCTTTTAGAGGTCATGTAAATGTTCTAGAATAGAGTTTGGTGGCACATTTTCACATGGTTGCACAACTCCGTGAATACACTAAATGATTGTTGGCTTTAAATGTGCACATTGTATGATATGTAAATTATGTTTTAACAAAGGTTTATTTAAAAAATAGGTTATAGTTTCCTACTGCCTCTGTTAGAGAATTTTAAAATCATATTTTGCCTAATTTTAGGGTTCTATATGGGTGGCAGTTACTGCAGAGAAAAAGAACAAGAACGTATAAATAATACTCCTGACTCCCACTTTCCACTTCAGAACAACTCTGCTTTTACCTATTTTATTTATTGATATTCTAGCTAAAATTTTTGTTTCTTTGTTTGCTTTTAAATATCTTATTGCTTAAAAAAGTTTGACATCCACTGGCTTATATGTTAAATTTCAAACCCTGAATATGATATATAAAACTTTTAACATCTGTCTCGACTTAATATTCCAGTCTCATTTCTTTCCACTTCTTACCTATGACTTCAGCTATGCAAAAGTACTCACTCGATTTTACTTAAGATCCTCTGATGTTTGAACAAAATCAGGGTTTTGTTAGTGTTAGGACATCAGGTGGAAGTGGGGATTCCCTTTCACGGTAAGCAGCAGGCAGTGCCTGACACAATATGTAAGCCCCCTCCTCCAATATGGGAAAGTTAAAGCCAAACACACACACACACACACACACACACACACACACACACACACTTCAGTCAATTCTAGCTATTTATGGTAGTTATATTCTATAGAGTCACCATAAACACTGAATTGGCAAATATTGAACTATTGCTCCTAGAGAAAATATATGGTTAGGCTTTTGTGGGTTTCTGGTCACATTTTTACCAACCAATCAATACACAGCCTTGTTTTACATGTGTTTCTTTTTAATGATATCTTATGTACTATACATTGTTGATTTATGAACATTGAACTCACAGTCAGCAGTGCTAAAACTCTTGCTTAACCAAAACTTATCCAATGTTCATATTTTCCCCATAAGTCACATTGTAGCCTTTTTTTTGCAGTTAGGAACACTATATAGTGCTTTAGCCCAATGCTTGGGTCTATTTTAAATAGCAAAATCACCAACAAAAAGGCACAAAAATGTGAAAAATATAACACTAAATAGTGTGTGAAAAGACATTTGTTTACAGTATGAGAGCTGATGCAAGAAGGCAGAGCATTAACCTCAGCTGGGGATGTGCACATTAGGTGACTCAAAAATTTTTACTGCTCTGTCCATGTCCACAGTGTCTATGAAAACACTGCAAGTATTGATTTGGACATTGCAAATAAATCTTCATGAACAGGTAAATTCATATATATATAGAATCCATGGATAATGAGAATCAACTTTAAATTTCTTATTTCCTTTTTAAACCATATTTATTTTGTCAATAGATTATGACATTGTCTGCCATTCTGCTTTTCTACTACTTGCAATAGCTTGGGGTATATTTCCAGTTTTCCTTGGTATTAGGCATGGACTTGTTATTAGCTTTTTGCCAATGAAATGGACTTAGAATTTGCACCCTTTTCAGGCCTGGCCCATAAAGCTCTCCCACACAAGTGTCTCTCTGTTTGTTTCCATTTCTCACTGCCTAGGATGAAGACAACCCACAAAGAAATCTTGGGAGTTCCATGTTGAATCTGGGCCATGGGATGGGAGAAACCATAGAAAATAGGACATCAGGTCCTATTTATAGAAAATAAAGCAGGAAACCATGATTTCAAAATTGGCATTTGGAGGTAAGTTGCCCAACGTGAGGAAATGTACTTTGGTGTTAAACCACTGAGGTACACAGATGTATTTGTACATAACATCTCAAGGTACCTAATATACTGATCAACTGTCATTCCAGTTAGTATAAGAGGTATTCTATTTTACTTTTATGTGTCTCTACTGCCTAATTCTCTGGAGGATGTACCCTGATTGATCTGTAGGGTCTGATGAGGATATCATTTTACTCATTTATCTTTGGTCAGCTTTAACACCAAGGCCAAAATAATAAGAAAGAACTCTGAGTTATTGACTACACATTCAAAGTGTTCTTTCATACAAAGATTCATGTTGTCAAATACTATCCAATTGCACTAGAACATTTAGGTCCTGGATTATTTTATTAATTCACAAATATCCATCGAACAGTTGGGAATATAGGATTATGTCTCTATCTGCTACAGTAAAATAATAGTTTGGCATGAAAGACAGACTCCACAGGGAAACCCAAGCTGAGTTCAATAGGTCAAGCTACATCAAATGCAAGTAAACCCAGGAAGTGAAGGGAAAAGTTACACATTTTAAGTCTCATAACATTTTTGGAATGTCCTCAGCTTTTGGCTTGATATTCTCCTTTCACTTAATCTCCTCTTCCCTTCAGCTTTCTCTTCACACAAAGTGTAATTTAAGAACCTGTTTGAAAACAGCAAATTAAAATAGCTCCAAAAATGTTTTTTCCTGTTCGATGATAGCACTTTGGGGGGATGAATTAAAGTTATCCTGCAGGCTTTCCTCATGGGAGTGCTCTGAGTTCCAGACTAGTTACTCAAACTTGGGTCATGAACTGAGAGGCTCCCCATCACTTAGCCTGCTTTTCAACTCTCAGGGCAGTTTCTCATGCATCAACAAACATTTACTAATAAATTGTGTTTCAAGCCCCATGTTAGGTACCACACCTAAAAGACAAAGTCTCTCTGTTCTGGGGAACTAGATACCTGAATAATATACTGAACAATGTAATAAGTACCAAAATAGAAGTGTGTACAGAATTCTACAAGAGTACAGAAGAAAGAGCAATGACTTCTGTGAAGGAGAGGGGAGTGGAATAAGGGTAGGTAAGACTCCATAGTAAAGGAGACATTTAAGTCAGCCTTAGGGTTTATGGAACTTTGACATGCGGAGGCAGAAGAAGGGTTTTGGTAAAGGCTGCAGTCTCTACAAAAGCCCCAGAGATGTAGGTAATAATAATAATAATAATAATAATAATAATCTGTTTAAGAAACGGGGAGACAAGTTCAGCATGGTTGGATTATAGTAGGGGGCATGAAGGGGAAAACTAGAGATAAAATTTTAAAATGTAGAAATGAGCCAGCTCAAAAGGTTTTCCATGTAACCTGGATTGGGTGTGGGGGGCCAATGCAATTTATCATCCCTCACTACTTTCTGAGGATGGTGGAATCAGCGATTACACGTTCTTAAGTTTTTTCCTGAATGAGGTGATGAGTGCAGGTATGCATATTCAGTATGTCTTGTCTGTTATAAGATACACAAAAAAGGAACTGGGAGAGATAGTTGAATAGGTATAAGAGGTAGGAACTGGGAAAATTTAGGACCTTCATGCTGAAGGAGTTAAAAAAAAATCCCCAGATGACTGCACAGATGAAATACTTTGGAAGAGAACAAAAATAAGTGATGAAGATTTATTAAGCTGTTTGCTGTATAGTGAATGTCCTCTGCCTCTCCTGTGAAATTTTAGGTAACTTCCACATTGCTTGCTAATGTTTTGGTATAATGGTATTACTTATTGTAGAAATCGGATAAGTGCTGAGTTTACCTGTTTCTTCAACTGTATAGATAATATTACATTGAATTTTTAAGACTACAAATGACAAGGAACAGCACTCATTTAGAAATATACATTCTGAGATGGTAAATAAAATTACATTATTTGAGAATAAAAATGTTTAT
>CAUYQG010131419.1:0-21401 GCA_963574415.1 Tarsius wallacei
CAACTCAATATAAATTGGTAATCTTGAAATTAAAGATGGAGGACAAATAAATAATAAAACTAACAATACCTGATAGTTACCAGGCCTCAGCAGAGGTAATTATTATTATTGTTATTATTATTATTTTTTTGTTTTGAGTTGGAGTCTCACTCTGTCACCCAGACTGGAGTGCAGTGGCCGCTCCCGGCCACCGCAGCCTCGACCTGCTGGGCTCCGGCGATCCTTCCGCCTCAGCCTTCCAAGTAGCCGGAATTACAGGCGCGCTACCACGCCCAGCTATACTGAGTTGTTTTATAACCTGCTATAATAGTTTTAGAGACAAGGCAGGTTATTAAATCCTACTACATAAAATACTGTAAACTAAGACACAGTTTTAGTAAATTTCCCAGTGTCACACAACTAATTAGTAGTAGAGTTGCCCCTGCTACCTTGTTCACTGGACACCAATCTAGAGTATTTGCCAGTTTGTCGAACCACCTCCCAAATCTAAGAGATTAATGAGCTGTTGGCCTGATTTGACTACTTATGCAGGTTCATGTGTGTGTAATTGGCAATACATAGTTGTATCTTGAAGTGACCTAGACTATCTTAATTTTGAAAGAGAAAATTTATATCTTGTAAAACTGTAAAGTAGGTGTTCAGTATGCAAGTAGTCAGTGATGGCAAACAAATTAGAGCCATATTTAATGTTCTGATATAAGTCTTTTCCAAATTCACTAAACATTTTTTACATTAACATTTATTCAATGAATTTTTTTTTCTCTCTGGTTCTCTGAATTTCACACACAAAACTACACACAAATATGCACACCATTTCTTTTTTTTTTTTTTTTGAGTTGGAGTCTCACTCTGTCGCCCAGACTGGAGTGCAGTGGCCGCTCCCGGCCACCGCAGCTTCGACCTGCTGGGCTCCGGCGATCCTTCCGCCTCAGCCTTCCGAGTAGCTGGAACTAATAGGCGCGTGCTACCACACCCGGCTGATTTTTTGTAGAGATGAGGTCTCACCAAGTTGCCCAGGTGGGTCTCGAACCCCCGGGCTCAGGCAGTCCACTCACCTCAGCCTCCCAAGGCGCGGGATTACAGGCTGAGCCACCGAGCCCGGCTAGACTAGGAGTCTTATAAGAGAGGAGTCAAGGAAAATTACAGTGTTTTTGGTCTAAGGAAGTATCATAACGGAGGTGGCATTTAATAAGATGAACATGGAGGAATAAGTTTTGGGGGAATGAGGAGCTCAATTTGATGAAGATTACTCTGGAGATACCTCTATATAACCGAAAGGAGAGGTTCTGGGTTGGAAATAAAAACGTAGGATGTACATTTCCATGTCTACCCCAAATTCCTTACAGGATCTAGATGATCTGGCCCCTGCTGATATCTCCAGGCTCATCTTGCACCTTGCTAAGTCAATGGTACACACACACACAGACAGACCTTGGGCCTTCTACTTCCCGACGATGTGATCTCCGGCAAGTCACTTATCCTTTTCTGCCCTTATCACTTGCAAATGGGAGAGCACAACAGTACCCGTGTCTTAGGAATGTTCATTCAAAACATTTTTACTACGCATCTGCAATGTGAGATCACCGCTTTATGTGCTGCAGGTATCTTCCCTACTCCTCTCCGCCTCCCCCTCCCAGGCAGCCTGTCAACTCAACCTTCTGGACGTCTCTCCCTCCTGCCGCCTCCTGCCCTTCCCTACCACGGCCTCTGCTCTGATCCATCCTCCACATGTCTTATCTAGGAACTTACCACAGCTGCCACCATGGCCTCCCAGACCGTCTCTTTCCCGTCAATCCACTCTCATATCACAGCAGATTGGGCCGTGCCCCTTCCCTTCCAGAAATCCTCCCAGGCTCCTCACTGACCTCAGGACAAAGTCCTAGTTTCCTAAATGGCCAAGAAAGTCTTCCACGATCTTCCATTGTACAAAACTTCCAATAGGATCTCCACCAACACCAGAGCACCTACAGGTCACAGTCACACCACAGGCTGCTTCTCACTGCCGCCTTCTGCAAGCCATTCATTCCACCATACCTCTCCCCCGATCCCCCAATATCCTTGCGGCCTCGGGTCTCAGTTCAGACAGCAGCTCGTCTTCCGGGAAGGTCTCCCTACCCGTGCCTCTGGGCTCCCACGGCATTCCGGGACGCCGGCATGAGCGAACGTATACAGGACGATCGTGGGGCCCTTGCCTGTCTCTCCTATTGCATGGGGACTCCCGGGAGCTGGGCCAGGCACAGCGGCCGGTGAGGTCCTCCGTGACGGGACCGCCGCAGGCTCGGCGCCCGCCAGCCGCCCCCGAACTACGAACAACCCGCACGCACCCGGGCAGAGCAGGGACTCGCCCGGCGGGCCTCCAACGCACCACGCGCGCGCCGCGCAGCCAAACCACCCAATCACGGCCTTCTCCCGCACGACTGATGACCTCACATGCTCGGGGCCCGCCTGCCTTTGGCTAACTCTTGGTGCCTGAAAGCCCGCCCCCAAAGCGAGTGAAGAGAATTCTGGTCTTTGTAGTCCCCCCCGCCCCCCCAAGGAAATGCGTCCAAGGCGATTGCTAGGACTCCATTTCCCAGAAGCGTCGCGCCCCAGCGGTTGGGAACAGCACTCTGAACCAGACGGTTCGTGATTGGCCGGCTGGGAGACAGACGTTTCCAAATCGCCACGGAATCAGGACCACTTACCTGGAACCCCGGGAATATCACTGCCTCAGAATCTCAAAACGCTTTGCTTCGCAATGATTCCCAAAGGTGACACGGGAAATGTTGGGGGCGGGAAGGGAGGTAAAGTCTGTACCCATTGCTAGCCTGTTCCCCAGATGGCACCAACAAAGCTAAGTGCACTCCGCACCTACTGGATGCCTGCTTGGCATGAGGAGCCACTCCTTGCAGACTTTGCGAAAGCCCTTGGCTTTTTAGGGCACGTTTCCCAGAGACAGGCCTTTCCCTTTCAGTCAGTTTACCCTGTAAAAGGCAAATCTGAGCTAGGATCCGATCCAGGATCTCCGTCTAGGATTTTGTAGCCCCATGCCTGCGCCAACAGCCACATTCCCCAGAAGAGAGGAATCCACACCAGAGTTCTTCTGGCACCCCTCCCCGAACACCATTCCCTACCTCGCCTCTGAGGGTCGGGGAAGGGGAACCAAGGCCCTGCAAACGCTCAGGCGGGCATGTGAGAAAGCTCTTTACTGGGGGGTACAGCAAGGAGGAGCAAGACCATCTCCCCCTACCTGCCCCCACCCCCTCCTAGGGCCCTGGGGTGAGGGGGGTCTTCCCTCCACCGGACCACCACTGTCTTTGGTACAATAAATAGAAAACAAGGGGGAGAGGGGGCCAAGGGTTCAGTCCTTAGTAGGGAGGGAGCGGCCAAACCCCTCTCCTCGACCCCCTGCCCCAGGCCCCAATCAGTGCAGGCCTCACCCACCCCAGCTGGGTAGCAGCAATTCCAGTCAAGGGGAGAGATGAGGATGGGAGCCCAGGGCCCCCAGGTGGGGGTGGGGTATGGCTTCAGGAGGGGCCCCAGGGAGGGGGCAGGGTCATGAGCTGGCTGCAGTGCTCTGGGGTACACCACGGAGGCCCAGGCGAGGCCCCAGAGTGGCAGGGTCATCAGGGGGTGGGAGAGGTGGACGACCTCCTGTCATCCGAGTCCGGAGGGCCGAGGCAGCCGGGTGCTGAGGGGCAGGCGCTGGGTGAGGTGGGGAGCAGTCCGGAGGGCCACCCACTAGGCTCACATCCATCAGCTCCGGGGGTGGTGGTGAGGTTGGCGATGGGGGTCGGCCAAGGCATCGGGGCTGGGGGGGTAACTGGGCCCCGGTCCCCGGCAGTGATGAGGCAGAGGTAGGGGCTTGATGTGTCTTGTGGGGCACATCACCCCCTGCCCAGGGGCGCAGCGGCTGGGAGGGTGGGACCTAAAGGACAAAGGAGGAGTGGATGATGGAGACCTCGGTCCTGAAGCCCCAGGCACCCCATTGCCCACCTCCAAAACCCCCAAGGCCCCAGTACCTGGGGGCTGTTCATCTCACAGTCAGTGATAGGGGGCCCTGGGCCCCCACAATATCGGTTGCTGTAGCGGTAGGTCCGGTTGTCACTGGAGGAGCCACTGGAACCTCCTGAAAGCACCGAGGAGGAGAGAAAAGGAGGCCATAGGTGAGGGGAGGCAGCAGCTGGGTTTTGGGGTGGCTGAGTCTGGTTCATGACCCAGGCCCAGGTTTGAGCTTTTTAAGAACAGAGCCCATTTGAAGAGAAGCTCAATTTTGAGATTTTGGGTCATAGTTCAGTTTTGTTTGTCAGAGTCAGAATCAGTGTCCCAAGCCCAGTTTCAGAGATCATGTCTCGGCCAGTTGGGGCCCTCCCACTCCACCTCATTTTAGAATGCAGAATCAGGCAGTTTCAAAGCTCTAGTGTGAAGACCAAGTGACAAGGTCCCCCAGGCCAGGCCAACCAGAGCAGCCCCCACCCACGGCATACCCCATTTAGGCCCTGGGCACCCACCAGAGCTGGAGATGGAGCTGGCGGTGCTGGAGGATGGGCAGGTGTCGAGGGGTGCGGGCGAAGTGGAGGCACTGCTGCCTGCCGGGCCCGTGTTGGTGGCCTCGTCGGCCGTGCGGCGGAAGAAGCCATGCTGCAGAGCCCCCAGCGGGCTGATGCGGGCGGCGGGCTCATACTCCAGCATGCGCAGCACCAGGTCCTGGAAGCGGAGGTAGTCGGCGGGGCTGTGGCCCGGCTCCCCCGCCCGCCGGCCCCCGGGCCCGCCCGTCTGCACGCCCAGCACCTCCTGCAGCCGCCGTGTCCCGGGGCCCTGGTAATCCTGGCAGGGAGGGGGTGGGAGGGGGGGCAAGAGAGTGGCCGTCAGTGGGCAGGAGGGGCAGGGAGACACACACGGGGAAACAGAGGCACAAGAGAGAAAGTGGAAAGAGAAAAGCTAAGAGCTGTGGGGTGGGAAGGAAAGATGGGAGGGCAGGGGAGGAAGGAAAGAACAGACAAGGGGAGAGGAAGGAAGGGAAAGACACAAGGGAAAGGAAGCAGGGAGAGAGGGAACCCCAAGTGTGAGAGAGTGAGGGGCCACCAGGGGTGGAAGGAGTGGCGTGGGGCAGGGACCGCACCTTCCTGAGTTCCTTTGTCCTTCGCAGGGTCCAGCCACCCCCAGGCAGCCGTTCAAAGTACTTGCGAGCCTTGGGTGCCTGGTCCAGCATGGGGGCTGGTGGGATGCCCAGCACCTCCACAATGCGGTTCATCTGGTCCACCTGTGAGCAGGAAGCAGACAGGGTCAACCGGCCAGCCAGGCTCCACGTCCTCCACCTCCAGCACACCCCTTCCTGGGGGGCATACCTCATTGGAGCCACTGAAGAGGGGCTCTCCAGTGTGCATCTCCACAAGGATACAGCCCAGGGACCACATGTCGATGGCCAGGTCGTAGGGTGTGCCCAGGAGCACCTCGGGCGAGCGGTAGAAGCGACTCTGGATATACTGGTAGATCTGCGGAAAGGACAAAATTCAGGGGTTCCAGCCTCCCCTACTGGTCCCACTGACACCCCAAAGCTTGGAAGACCTAATTGACAAGGGCTTCTGCTCCCAAACTAGGGATAGAGGCTCCAAATCCTGCTGTTATCAGCACCAATTTTTTAGGAGCCACTGGTGCCACCTCATTCCAGCCTCCATCTGCTGGCCTACTTGGACCCTGATCTCCATCCCCAGCCCTGACCCTAGGCCCTTCTTGGTCGGCAGGCAGAGGCTGGTAGTCCACAAGCCCTATACCATTGTCACTGTAAGTGCCACCTCACATGAAGCTGCGAAGTTTATGCTCCCCGCTCCCATCCCCAGCTTTGGAAAGCACAAGGCAAACACAACTTAGCAAAGCACACCCCAGGCTCAAACCCAACCCAAACCGTACCCACGTCTGGCAGCTTCAAAACAAGTCCTGCTCCCAAAGCTTCACCCCCCCCCCCCCAGTGGTCAGTATACCCTGCAGCCTCTCCTCTCCTCCTGTCACTCACTGGCACACACTCCAGGGCTCTACCAGCCAACACCCGCATCCCACACCCTATCTCTCAGGTATCAACCGCTTCAGGTTGTTCCTCATGACCCTGCCCAAGCCTAACTGCACCCCTTAGTCTGCACATCGTGGCCACGCCCATGCCACCAACCCCACCCCTGGGCCAGGTTGTACCCGCTGGCCAAGTTGGCAGGAGCTGCCGAAGTCCACGATCTTGATGGCGCTGCGCTTGGGGTTGCAGAGTAGAATGTTCTCCGGCTTGAGGTCGCAGTGAATGATGCTAAGCTCAGGCGTGGCCAAGAAGAGCAGCGCTGTGCAGAGCTGCTGCGCTAGCTTCCGGGTCAGGTTCAGCGAGACGCCTCGGAAGTGTGTGTTGCGCAGGAGGTCGTACAGGTTGTAGGACAGCAGCTCGAACACCAGGCACAGGTGGTTCCGGAACATGAAGTGCCGCTTCAGGTGCACTGTGGGGAGGGGGCGGAGACAGGCCAACAGGGAAGAAACTGAGGCTCACAGAAGGCTGGTAGTAGCCTGGGGTCACACGGTAATAAGTGCCTCTGCTTCTTGAGCACTGGCCTAACTGTGCTGCACCCACAGGTACCGCCTGCTAGTTGATGTGATAGATAAGTTGATTTTATATGATAGATAACTTGATTCACATAGAAAGTTAAAACTCTTTTCAAGTCTCTGTCAAACCTTCTAAAACCAAAGAGGGTTTCTGTTAGCTACTAGCAGTAGTCTTTAATACATCTTACACTTCCTCATTTAATTTTACAACACTGTTTTCTTCTCAGTTGTAATTATTTTTATGGCAAGGGATACTGGTTTTCCATTTACTGAAAGAACGTAAATTTTCCTTTTAAAATCCACTTGCTTTTTCTAAGAGAACTCAGTATAAGAGAGAAAACAAGACTGGTGTAGATGTTAAGGAGGTGCTGGAGTTCACTGCCTTGTCAAATGATAGCACTGCTGTGTACAAACTCTGTCACCTCATGCAGTGACAGCAACTGAATATCTGGGTTTCTTATCTCTGAGATGTGAGCAAATCCCCTTCCCTCATGGAGCCGAGGTGAGGTAATTTACATAAAGTGCTAACAACACAACCTGGCCCTTAGTGAGCACTCAATAAACTCCGAATGGGGCAAGAATCAAGAAAGCAGCAGCAGCACTGACGCTGGGGAAGCACAGAGCAAGCCCTGCTCTGCAGACACCAGCTCCTGACTGTGGAGGGCGGGTGACCCGCCCCTCCGAGCTCCAGCTCCTGCTATCCCCCCACAGCCCTGCCATCCCAGGCCTTACCTATATAGTACTTCATCTCTGTGTCATGCTGGTTCATCAGCTCCAGCAGCCGCAGCTCAATCTGGGCCTGGTTCAGGAAGGCCTTTTTGTTCTTGATGATCTTGATGGCCACCAACTCCTGGGTCTGATGGTCATAGGCTTTCACCACCTGTTGGGGGAGGGCATGTCACGAAGCGGGGCAGGCAGGGCAGAGCCAGGTACCACTTTTCTCCCTCCAGCCAAGGAGACCCATCAATAACACTATTGATACTACTACTAATTCACAGTTGAGTGCTCACCATCCGTCAGGCACTGGTGTAAACACTGCACACAAAATAACTACCTTACGTTAAGAGTCTTGTTATTTAAGCTCTTTTACAGAAACGGCAACCGAGGCACAGGGAAACTAAGTGACTGGGCTGGGGTGAGAGGCCCAGCATGGGACGTGAAGCCACTGAACCACTGGGTGCATAGGCCAGTGTCAGTGGGTGCCTGTGCCCGCTAATCCCTGGATCCGGGTGGGGGGGGTATCCCACACCTGGCCAAAGGAGCCTTTGCCAATGAGCGAGTCAATCTCGTAGCGCTCCAGCCAGCGCTCGCCACTGCGCACGATGTAGTCATGGTTGTCGTCATCGTAACCATGGTTCAAGACCTTCTTCTCCTTCTTGGTGCTCGAGTCCTGGGGTGGTGCCTGCTGGGCCCGCCGCTTCTTCTTCGCATAGTATACCTGCCCGGCCAGCCAGTCAGGGGATGAGGACTGGTGAGCCACCCTTGCCAGCAGCCAAGACCCCTCAGAACCCAGCCCCAGAATCCCCCACCTCCTGCCCACCTCATTGATGTGCTTGTAGGTCTTGATGAGGTCCACAGAGAGCTTACGCAGGGGGGCTGAGGTTGAGTCCCGGAAGGCCAAGGGCAGCCTTCGAGGCAGTAGCCGCACATCAGGCAATACCTGCAGAGCAGGGCGAGGGGTGGGCACCGAGGAAAGGCCTTCAAGAGGGAGGACCTCAGGGGCTACTGGCTCCTCTTGCGTTTATCTGATCAGTGGCTGACTCCCTCACTAGAATACAAACTCCCCAAGGGCAGAGTCTCATTCTTGCTGTAGCTCCAGCACCTCGGCCAGGGCCTGGCACATAGTGGAGGCTCATTCGAGATTTGTTGTGTGAATGAGTGAACTATTTATCCCTGACCTTTCACCCAGACCCTTAGTCAGCTTTTTCACCCCTCACCTTTACTCCTTTCTGAACCTCAGTGGGAGAGATCATATGGGCTCTCTAGCTCCCACTCCTTCAGCCTGAAACCACCCATTCTGGGTATCCCTCCTCTGAAGTCCCTCCATCTTGATTTACCCTTATCCCTGGGGCCTTCCTAACCATCACCCCCAACTCCAAGCATTTCTATCCAGTTGTTCCACCCCAAGGCTCTTGGATCTGGACCCGGACCCTGGACCTCCCAGTCCATCTGGTTTCAAGCTGTACATTTCAGTGTCTTAGCAGCCTCTAGGCCTGAAGAGCTTTACCTGGTACCACCCATTCCCTGTGGCCCCAAGACCCTTCCAGCTCAACCCTCTTCCCCATTCACCCACTAGATCTTTCACTCTAGACTTCTTTTTCTTAGTGAATGTTTATTGGGTATTTACTTGTGCCAGGCATTCTTCTCAGCATTTTACAGGTGTTTTGCTAACTCGCTTAATCCTCACAACAACCCTGTGAGGTAGGTATTATTACTGATCCCATTTTACAGAATAGAAAGCTGAAGTATGGAGAATATAAGTAATTTCACTACCATGTCAGGATTAGAACCCAGCCTCTCCAAACTCTGACTCTGCCTGAAACTCCTCTATTATCTTCCACTTCCATGGAGCCCATCATGCCCTCAAGGCCACTCTCCTGGGCAACCATACTACCTTTTGATCATGAGACCCTTCAACCTCCAGCCTCCCCCTACCACCACCAGGCAGGTGAGGAGCCAGCTGAACGCGTACCTGCGTGTGCTCCTGGGGCCCTGGAAAGCCAGAGAAGGGACCATGGCCCGGTGGGACGGCCATGGTGGGCTCAGAGGGCCGCAGGGGAGCGAGGCCTGGAGCGGGAGCCCGGCCGGGGGGCGCCTTCTCGCATCCTGCACCTCGGCTGCCACCGCCGCTGAGACCTGAGAGCAGGCGGGAGGCAGGGAAAAAACATGGAACGAGGGGAATATGTGGGGCAGTGCCAGGTGAGGAAAAGGTGGGCATGAGAAAGAAGGCAGGGCACAGAGGGAGAAGAAAAAGTAGAGCAACAGGTAGCAATGAAGAGGGACAATGATAAGTGGCAGACAGGTGGAGTGGGGGGCATTGCAAAGTCCCTCAATAAATGATCAGATAAACGAGTGAGGCAGCACAAAGAGTATAACGTAAAAGAGAATGAGAGGGGGCAGGCAGGGGTCAATATGAGTCATGACAAGAAAGGAGGACAGAAAGACACCAATCATTGGGGGGGAAGAAAAAAGACAGAAACCACAGACAGTATAGAGCTGGACTCCTTTTCTTCCCATTCTGCTCATGGCCCTCCCCAGGGCCTTGCAAACAAAATGCCACCCTTCTGTAGTCTCCTAAATATCAAGATCTCAGCCTACAGCACAGCAAGGTGCTTCCACCCCAAGAGCTGCTGTTCCCAATAGATTCACCGATCCACAAAACTCGAGGACTCCCAAACCACCAGTTTTCCAGAAACCCCCATCCCAAACCACAGCAGAGTCCTTTGCAGGTCCCTAAAACCGTATCACGGTCTTTGGGGACCTCCCAATCACACCAAGGTTTTCCGAGAAGCCCTATGTAACAGAATTCTACCTCTATGGCACTCTCATCCACCAGGGCACACACTGCCCACGGAACCCTCTCCATACCATGCCATCTCTTCCCTATGTCAGGTTGTCCCACACCAGAGACTACCCTTCTGGGTAGTCCCCTATACCATATCCCAATTCCCCCGCTACGACAGAGCTCTTCCCCATATGCTCCAAGACCCGCTCCCAATCAAGGTCCACTCTGACAGGAACAAGGGGAGGAGGTGTCTCTTCCCACAGTTTAGAGTGATCGCCCTGTTCTCCCCTAACCTGCGCGCGTGCCCACACACACAATGCCTAATATTCCTACCAGAGCCCTTTCTCTAGTCACCCCTCTTTATACCAGAGTCATCCCACAACTGTGCCCAGTCCTAGAATGCCCCTATAGCCAAATCCCCAAATATCACTTAAGGTTCTCTCCTCCCAGAGTGTCTGCCACACAAAACCCTCTCCCCACGGGCACCCCCCAAGTCAGATCCCCTTCTCCTATCCCATGCCTTCCACTCCAGGACTCCTTGCACTGTTGGAGCTCCCCCCCAAACTTCCCCGGGACCCTCCCATACCAGGACCATCTCTTCCAGCCCCACCCCCTACCCGGGTCAGGGCTGCTGCGGGGCTCACGGGGGGCTGGGGCGCGGTGAGGCCCCCAGTGGGGTGGGCGAACAGCCAGCATGGCGGCGGTGGCGGCGCTGAGCAGGCGAACGCCTGTCCCTGTCCCAGCCGGCCCGGCAAGGCCCGCGGCAGGGAGGGCAAGCCAAGCGGGACAGGCGGCCCGGTGGGTGACAACAGCAGCAGCCGCCACCGCCACCGGGGGTGGGGAGAGGAGGGGACAGGGGTCAGCCCAGGGCACGCGGGGGAGGGGGAGAGCAGGTGGACGGGGGAGGGGCGGGTCAACCCTCGCCCTACCGACCCCGCCCCGCGCGGCCTCCCACCCCCTGGGACCCCGGCGTCCCGCCCCCCACCCAGGAGGCCCTCCCGGGCCGGCAGAGACCCAGCAGGCGGGGCCCGACTGAGCTTGGCAGCCTGCACCTGCCATGGCAACAACCGTGCCATTGGTCGCTGGTGCCAAGAGCTCAGCCAATCCCAGGCGAGGGCAGCTGTTGCTAGGCGACGACGATGCGGCCGGGGGAGCCGAGCCCAAACAAAGGGCGGGAGTGGGGCCCCGGCTACCCCCTCCCAGCCACCCTCCTAAGACGGATCCCTCGGGCAAGGCCTGTTCCAGGAATCCGACTATGAATAGCCAGACATGGCCCGCACCTGCCCGTCGCCCCCCTCCCCTTCCTCCCCACCGGCCTCGTGCTAAGTCTCGCGGCGACGCGGGCAGGGTGGATCCCGTCCTGCTCCCCTCCCTGTGAGCGCGTGTGGCCCCTCCAGCCCCCGCGTTGTTACCTGAGGGCGCGGGCAAGGGGACTCAAACTGCTCGGGGAGCCCGAGCTCAGACCTGCCCACTGGCTGAGGGTATCCGGCGGACGCGGCGAGCCAGGGCCCCGATTACCCAGTAATGCAACCAGCAAAATGGCGACCACAACAAACCGCCCCCCCTTGCCGGGGGCTCCGCCCCCACCCCCCCATGCGCCCCTCCCACGTGACGCAGGGTAGCATTCCGCGCCTGTGCGCGGCAGCCGCTTACTGGCAGACATGCGCAGTGAGCTACCAGTCCTGCCCAAGAGCCAAAAGACGGGTTACGGCTGCGCAAGAGACAGCCAGGAATGGGGCGTGCGCCATGTGACCAGATGAGACTTTCCACCCCTCCCCACGCAAAGCTGACCAAAGGCGCATGCGCCCCGTCGTCCGCAGCGGTAACGGAGGAATTGGCAGCAGACATGGGTGAAGGATGAGTCTTTTAATAGAAAAAAACACACGTGCAACAGTATCAACACACATCTCTCGCAATCCAGACAGCGCTGAGCTTCATTCAATTCTTCACCTTGGGGGGTGGCCTGTGAGAGGAAGATGGGAGATGAAGGGGATTCCCAGGGTCATGGTACTCAGGGTGCAGGGCACAGAGATCTGGTGATTACTGGGGCCCCTGCTCACCTGTACACTCCCACGACCACAGCGTGGTCTCTTTCATATGGTTCCAGGGTCAACTGCTCCTGGGGCTTCATGTTCTCTTGGTGCCTCAGTTTCACTTCTGAGGCAAACACCGCCTCTGCTGAGGCTGTGGAGTCAATGCAGTTGGCCTAGAGAGGAGAAATTAAGTCTGCAACAGGGCTTTGAGCTGGTTTCCCTCTTTAAACCAGAGGTATGTTTTCATTGGAAAGTCAAGTGAAACTCAGTGCTATGGTTGAAATGTGTTCCCTCAAAGTTCATGTATTGGAAACTCCACTCTCAACTGCAACAATGTTGAGAGGCGGGAACTTAAGAGATGATAGGTCATGAGGGCTCCTCTGCCTTCATGAATGGATTAGAAACATTATCACAGGAGTGGGTTCCTGATTAAAAGGATGAGTTACACACCCTTTCTCCTTTGCTCTCACCCTTGGCACATGCAGTTTTGCTATTCTACCTTCTGCCATCGGGTGTCATAGCAAGAAGGCCCCGATCAGGTTTGGATTCTTGATCCTGGACTTCCCAGCTTCCAGAACTGGGAGCCAAATTAATTTCTATTCATTATAAATTATCCAGTCTGTGGTAGTCTGTCGTAGCAGCATAAAATGGGCTAAGCTACTTGGGCTTAGGGAATGTGAAAGGCTTCATTAGCTTTTAATTTGGTTTGGATTTAGAGCAGAAAGTCTAAAGCAGCCCTATTTATCTAAAGGACAAGTGTTTATACTTTACATCCAGGAATTATTTTTATACTTCCTCTTCTTTAATAATAACAATACAGCTGAAAGTAGTCAAACTAATGTAGCAAAAGGCTAACAGTAGTCTGGTGAAGGGTGCATGGGAGAGTTCTCCATATTTCAAAATAAAACGTTTTGAAAGGTGCACCTAGCATTTATTTAGTATCAATTCTATACCAGGATCTGTTCTAAAACCACGTTGACTAATTGACATGTATATTGACTAATGTAATCCTTATATCAAACTTAAAATTATTGGACTAATATTTCTGTTTTACAAGTTAAGAAACTCAGTTCAGGCACACAGGTTAAGTAACTTGCCCAAAGTCAGTCACAGCAAGTTGAAATTCAAACTCAGATGGTCAGACTCAACAATCATGTTCTTGACCTCGGTACTCTCTTGCCTCTTTAAATCTAAAGTTAGCTGAACGCAGTGGCTCACGCCCATAATCTCACCACTTTGCAAGGTCCAGGTGAGAGGACTGCTTGGCCCCGGGAGTTCAAGACCAGCCTGGACAACATAACAAGACTTTGTCTCTAAAACAAATAAGTTAGTCAGGCATGATGGCATGTGCCTGTAGTCCCAGCTACTTGGGAGGCCGAGGCAGTGGTGAGTTGTGGTCATGCCACTGCACTCTAGTCCGGGTGACAGATTGAGACCCCAACTCAAATAATAATAATAATAATAATAATAATAATAATAAATCTAAAGTTTATAGTTTTGATTGTGGGAAAGGGGGGTAGCTTGCAGGAGGTCAAGGTGGGGATAAAGGCTGCAAATAGACTGACTAGATCAGAAGGTATGAAGGGCTCCCTATTATGACTAGCTGCATGACAGATACAGATAGAGGAGATAGCTCCCTGGGACACTGCCACCCCATCTTAGACGCTTCCAAATCCCGCACCTTAATGGAAATCACAAAGTGTCCTCCATTACGCAGGAAGGTATGGGCATTGAGAGCCACAATCCGGGTCTGGTCCGGCTGGGCCACATCAGCAAAGATCACATCCACCATTGCTAAGGAGAAAAGGTTGGAAGTTAAAAGTTGAATCCACTAGAGAGCTTCCCATATCCTCCCATGGGGCCTGTGACCATCACCAGCAGGTTCCTGGGAGAGTCTCCAGTCTCACTTCCCTCCCATTGATCACCCTCCCGCCATAGTGCCCCCTACATGGGTCCAAAACCCACAGTCACATCATTCATTCACTCCTCTTGTAATTCATGGTTGCCACCTACTCTGTGGCCAGCCCGGGGCTGGGCGTGAGGGACACAGAGATGAGTCAGACCCGGACCCTGCCCTCGAGACGCTCCCGGGTCTGGGGGGAGACAGACACGTCATCAAAAAGACAAGTAAAAGTGAACACCTAGAGGCAAGAGTGTCTGCAGGACGGTGAAATGAAAACAAGTTGCAGGACAAGGGAGATGGTATGTGCGCATGGAAAACAAATCTCACAAAAGGAAAATAAGCAGAATGAAAAGTACTATTTTTAAGGCAGTGTGATTTTTAAAAAATGAAAAGGTGTTGTAATGAAAACTGATTCTTTAAAAATTGGGAAAAGCAGACCAAATTATTCTTATCAATGACCTCTGGGGGAGGTTTATAAGGCTTTCCAATTTTCACATTATACTTCTCAAACTTTTTTAAACAAAGTCATTAATATTAACAATGGGCCCCCCTGGGCCAGGCCATGCTCAGTTGTGCTTTTTGGGATATGATCTCACTAGACAATAATAAGGACCCCAAAGGAGGCTTTTATGCGGAATCCAGGGGCAATGTAGTAAGTACCATGTTTTGGGGGAAGGTAGGAAGTACAGGGGACCTAAGGAGAGGGGGAGGAAATTACAGGAGAGGAGGCTGACCCTTCAAGAGCGCCAGACACCCAAGACCTTGAAGCTGAGTCCTCACCTCTACAACCTCACCTGGCCCCCCTCGCCCCTTTCCATTCCTCAGACACAAGGGGCCTGCTCACCCATTCCAATTCCATCTGAATCAGGGCTCTGCTGGCCTCTTCCAGGAAACCTGCAGTGGCCTGTCCTACCCCACCTGGGTCACCCCTAGACCCCTCACCGATGAGCATGCGGTATTTGTGTGGGTGCCGGGCATCTTCAATCACAGGAATAATGTTGGTCCTCTTCTTAGCCAAGTTAATGAGGTCACGGCCAGAGCGGTGGGAGAACTCGACTGCATAGACTAGACCATCCTAAAATAAATCGGGAATTAACAATGACACTAGTTCTCCTGTATGGAGTGCCTACTTTGGCCCATACACTACACACAGCATCTCTTCCAATGCCCAAATCAAAACCCTACCATGTAATAACTATTGTTATCATATCTGCTTGGCACATGAATAAACTGAGGTCCAAAGACATGAAGTCACTGGCCAAGGGCTATTCAGCAAGTAGCAAAGCTATTAGCCTGATCTGAGAGCCCAGGCTCACAACAGAGGCTTAAAACCAAGAAGCCAAGGCACAAAGGTGAAGAAACAAGAGCTAAGAGTATATGCAATGGGCCAAGTGCTGCTCTAAGTACCTTACAGGAATTAATGCATTTAATCTTCACAACTCTACTTTTCAGAAAGGTAAACGGAGGCTCAGAGAGGTCAGGTATCTTACCTGATGAAAGCCTGGGGTTTTTAAGCACTAAGTTAAACAACCTAAAATCATGTAAAGGAATAAAGGGTAATGAAGTGACACGCACAGGTGCCAGGTGCCCTCAAATGGGAAATTGGACCAGCCACATAGAAACGCAGGTCCAGAAACTGAAATTTCTTGGTTCTTTCAAAAGAAACCAGAAGACCAGTTTTGGGGCATGAATTTTTAAAGAAGGCAATCAAATCAGCCTGGTATCTGTAAGACTCCTACATACCAACCTTCAAAGATTAGTTTATGTGTCTGGCATACACTGCCACATATATGCAAGGTACTATACTGTAAGATTAAAAATGTTTTCTATTTGTTTGTGTTTGCTTGTTTTTTTGTATTACTTATGTACAAAGTATTATAAACCTATTACAGTACAGTACTATACAGCCAATTGTGTTAGTTGGGTACCTGGGCTTAGTTTGCTGGACTTAGGAATGCACTCTCGGAACAGAACTCATTCATGTGTACGGGACTTTTTGTATCTATACTCCTAACTCCTCTAAAAGCTGGTCACCCCACAGCCAACATCTCTCCCCTTGAGGAGAAGAGCCCAGGAGCAAGGTTAAATGACACTACCTGGTTCTCCTTTACTCACAGGCATCACAAGAGGGAAGGGCCCCTGGTCCTAAGTCACACAGTGCAGGGAAGTAGCCAAATCCTGATTTCAGGTTGGCAGAGGGGTTGCAGTCTTTCCTTCCCACCTACCTCCCCAAGTTTCACCAAGTTGCCCACCCTCCTCACCCGCCCACTCACCGGGCCTACAATGTCAGAGACATGGGAGACGGTGGTGCCTGAGGCAGCCCCGAGGTAGAGCACCTTGGCCCCTGGCTTGATGTGGATCTGGTCCACACCACCCAGGATTGCTGCTGCCAGCTTGGAGCGGAAGGGGTTCCAGGCTCGGTACTCGATTTTGTCATCTCCCTCCTGGAGCAGGAAAAGAAGGGGATGGAAGTCAGTGCTAGGCTCTTCTGCAGAACTTTATCACCCTTAACCCTAGAGCCCTTGAAAGGGACTGGGTGGTTCAATCACTGTAGCAGAATTGAATGTGGGTACACAGCAGTGACAGGTGCAGTCCCTGCCCTCTCATGGAGGTTACTGACTCAGGAAGAAGGGGCAGCAGCAGACAATAAGCACAAAGCATAACAGTAAGACCCAGGCACTCATTCAACAAACATTCACAGTGCCAGACTCTGTTATATGCCAGACCCTAGAGATACAAGACAGAGATCCCTGCCTGTATGTATTCACCAAACTAACTAAATAGAACATGGCATACGAGATGGCGACAGGTGCTAAGAAGACAAGGCCAAGCCAGGAAAAAAGAGATGAAGTATGAGGAACAAGGCAACAGGGCAAAGACTCCTGAATCAGACTTGAAGGAGCCATTGAAGTTATCTGGGGAAGAGCACTCTAGGAACAGGGAAAGCAAGCAGGAAGGCAGAGGCGGGCATGTTCCTGGCCTTGAGAAAAATGACATGTGGATGGGTGGTGAGGGCTGTTTTTGCCAGGGTGGCATGAGGTAGCTTTGCCATAAAGACAAGGTAACACTTGACCAGAAAAGGTGATGAAAAGGAACCACTTCACACACAGCTGAGAGAGGAAACAGCAAAGAGGCCAGTGTGGCTGGGAGGTATTTCGTCAGGGGACTGCGGGAAGAGATGGGGCCCCAGGGAGTGTGGAGAACTAGAACACGCAGGGCCTTTGAGGCCGCAGTGAAGACTAAGGACTTTAACCTGAAGGTGGTGAGAATCACAGATGTCTGAGGAGGGGCGTGGAAGGTCTGACTTATTAAAATAACCTCCTGGCTGTCATGTGAAGGACACATGGTAGGAGTAGGGAGACCAGATGGTTATACCATCAGCTGAGACCCTGGTGGCTTGGACAGGGGCCCAAGCCTCACCGAAATTGAGACTCTCTTTTCTCCATAGACTGATTCTCCAGGGACCAGATTCTTGGTGACTAGGGCATCTTCCTTTCCTCGGCAAATGAAGACACCTGGGTGAGAAGATCAGAGCTGGAATGAGGACCCGGGTCCCCACCCCTAAGCGCCACCGTTCCCTGCCTTCCTTACTCACCCTCGTGCCGATGAGGTTCCACCATCACATTCTTCCCTGACTGGTTTCCTCTTTTTCCTCCCCGACCACGACCCCGGTTGCCACCAGGATGGAAGCCTCCACCTATGGGGGAGAGAGGCAGCGAGAGAGGAAGACCCCCAAATCTCTTCCTTCCTCATTCCTTGCCCCCTCTACCACCCCTGGCCAACCTCACTCACCACCTCTTCCTCCTCCTCCTCCTCCTCCACGACCTCCTCCTCCTCCTCCTCCTCGTCCACGGCCCCTAAAGCCTCCACCTCGACCTCGGCCCCCGCCAAAGCCTCCTCGGCCTCCACCGCGTCCTCCACGGTCACCAAAGCCCCCTCGGCCGCCGAAGCCACCCCCACGGGGACTGAAACCTGTGGTGGAAACAAAAACAGGAATCAGGGGAAGGAAGCTTAAAAGGCTAAAAGCCTGTGCCTAGCAAGTCCACTCAGGCAGAAACCAGGGAAACATGGACAAATAAAATGCAAGATATTCATAATGGACACTGAAAATGATCTTCAGGTAAACAACAGATAAATAAAATTTTTTTTTTTTTTTGAATAGGAGTCTCACTCTGTTACCCAGGTAGCCTCAACCTGCTGGGCTCAGGTGATCCTTCCGCCTCAGCCTTCCAAGTAGCTGGAACTATAGGTGTGTGCCACCACGCCCAGCTAATTTTTTGGTTTATTGAAGAGACGGAGGTTTTGCCAAGTTGCCCAGGCTGGTCTTGAACACCTGGAGACGAGCAATTCTCTGGCCACTGCCTCCTAAAGAGCTGGGATTATAGGTGTGAACCACCATACCCAGCTAGATATAAATAAATCTTACAGTCATTATGTGAAGTGAAAAAAGAAAAAGTTCTAGAAAACCATTTAACATAATATCCTTTTTATAAAGTTCAGATGTTATGCTGTGTTGATCTATGTGGTGACCTCCTCACCCCAAGAAAAGAGGCAAGAAAATGGGAAATGCAAAATCCATGATACTGGCTAATAGGAAGGAGACATTATGGGGTTGGGATGGGGAGGGGTACACAGGAGGCTACTGTGAATACTCCGGTGTTCTTGGATGGATAATAGATTTAGACTTCATTTTACTGCCAATAATAATTAGTCTGGAGAGTTATCATGATCACATACTGTGGCAACAGAGTCCCCTAGACCCTGGAAGTGTCTTCATGCCCTCCTACTTCTGACCTGGCATCTGGAAGAAAATCATCAACCTCAACCTTAAAACAGAGGACAGCTCGGTATGACTGAACTGTGAACATTTCCTGTGAACGCATCTTCCTGCTTCTAAGCTTAAAGAAGTCCCTATCAGATCAGGGAAAAAACTAGAAAAAACCCCCAAATCATCCTTTAAGGATGGATAACTGTTTACCAGCAGTTTAGGGCTTGTCAGTAAGATTGAAAAGTTCCAGAAAAAATAGACTTAGATTACTTTATTCTCATCACTTCAGGACAACACATACTGTTCACCGGGCACAAAACAATGTTTAAAAAGACAGAATTCTGGTGATAACAAATTCAATATTTGACTTTACTGTGATGAAGCTTCAAAAGCTCTAAAGTACTATTCTGGAAAAGCACATAAGTTAAAAAACAAAACTGAAAACTAGTAGTTTAAAATTTGTTCATTTGATGTAAGCTATTCAATAATAATCTTGCTAATGCTTTTTGTAAAGGTGCATTATGTTCACACCCTACGAACGCTTCATGCATCTTATTGGTATTAAAGATGAAAATGTAACTTTCAAGCCAGGCACGGTGGTTCACGCCTGTAATCCCAGCACTTTGGAAGGTGGAGATTGAGAGGATTGCCTGAGTCCAAGGGTTCGAGACCAGCATAGACAACATGGTGAGATCTCGTCTCTATGGTAAATCAGAAAAATTATCCGGGCATGGTGGCACACACCTGTGGTTTCAGCTACTTGGTAGGATCGCCTGAGCCCAGCAGGTCAAAGGGGCCGTGAGCGTGTCACTGCATTCCAGCCTGGGCAACAGAGTGAGACTCCAACTCAAAAAAAGAAGGAAAAAAAAAAAAAAAGAAAATGTAACTCTTAACAGCTATTCCCAATTTAATCTTTTACAATTGATGCAATCTTCAGAATGCCCAGATATAACCAAGAGTTGTTTATTCTTTATCTTCTACTCCCTCTACAGTCTACTTTTTCACACAGCAACAAATGACTTTTTTTTTTTTTGAGTTGGAGTCTCACTCTGTCACCCAGGCTGGAGTGCAGTGGCACAATCATGGCCACCCCAGTGTTGACCTGCTTGGGATCTGGCGATCCTTCCGCCTCAGCCTTCCTTCCAAGGAGCTAGAACTACAGGCGTGCGCTACCTCGCCTGGCTAATTTTTTATTTATTGTTGAGATGAGGTCTCACCAAGTTGCCCGGGCTGGTCTCGAACATGTGGAATCAGGCAATCTACTCACCTCAGTCTCCCAAAGTACAGAGATTACAGGCTGAGCCACTGAGCCTGGCCTATAACCGACATTGTTAAGTCACAGCTCGTCATTCCCTCGCCCAACACCCTCTAATGGTTTTCCACCACATCAAAAACAAAATAAAAATTCTTTTCCCTGGCTTACAAAGCTATAATCAGTGAGCCCCAACCCTTGGCTAATCCCTGGAAGCTAAGGATTAGGATGTAATCATTCTGGGCATGGCCGTCTTTTTTAAAGCGCTCCAGGTGATGCCAAGGTATAGCCCAAACTGAGAACCACTATCCCAAGGATTTGGCCTCTGCTGACTTCTTTGACCTCACTCTCTCTATACTGAGCCCTATGTTTTTCCCCAACAAAGAACACACACCGCCCGGCTTCTAAATCTTTAAAATTTGCTGTTCCCATTGCCCAGCTCCTGCAGATGTTTACGGGGCTCATCTACTTTTTTCCTCTTTTTTTCAGTCACTCTGTTGCCCAGGCTGGAGTGCGGCAGCATGCTCACGGCCACTGCAGCCTCGACCCGCTGGGCTCAGGTGATCCTTCTGCCTCAGCCTTCCATCACCTACTCTTTCACTACATTCTAGCCTCTGATTAAATGTTACTCCCCCAGAAGGGCCTTCCCAGCCACCCTCCCCATACCCTGTGTTATTTTCCTTTGTGTCAATTACCACACGTGGCATTTTAAATATTATTACTGCTTGCCTTCCCCACTAGAGTCAAGTTCCAAGCAAATTGGGATTGCTAGTTGCTTTGGCCACCACCATATCTCCATCACCTTGTACAACATCTGGCTCAAAGTATGGGCTCAATAAATATTAAACGAGCAGCTGGATAATATTTATTGCTGATGATTCAAACTCCTGGGTCCTGCCTCAAGGAGAAAGCACCCTGTCTGTTCAGAAAGTAGGTAAGATGGTGACCAGGAGAGCCTTCATATCCTGCCTCAGGTATACAATCCAGGGAAACCAGCCATGCTGTTGAGAGTAAGAAAATTTGTTGCTATAATCTACAAGATGACGAGATGATGTAGCTTGGACCAGGTGGTCGCAGTGGATGTGCTGACAAATTGTCATGACATGGGAATATGTTTTGACAATAGAGCCAACATATTGTATATGGGTGTGAGAGAGGAGTAAAGGATAACTAAGGTTTGGGGGAGTGTGACTGGAAGGGTAGGGCTACCTTTTTGGAGATGAGGAAGGCTGTGGGAGGAGAGCAGATTTTTTTTTTTTTTTTTTTTTTGAGTTGGAGTCTCACTCTGTCGCCCAGACTGGAGTGCAGTGGCCGCTCCCGGCCACCGCAGCCTCGACCTGCTGGGCTCCGGCGATCCTTCCGCCTCAGCCTTCCAAGTAGCTGGA